>PVKZ01003275.1:0-120000 GCA_004027375.1 Macroglossus sobrinus
CTCCTCCCCACACCTTTGGCTTTAGCCTTGCCCCCTTAAGCATCTATGCAACCACTGTTAGGAAATAAATGAAAGAACATTATTAGCTGCAAGAAGCTTAACTTGGGGGCAAGAGGAAAGTGCTTTGTAAATGTAAAAAAAGGAACAAAAGTTCTTGCCAAGAGCTTCAATAGGACAAGAAATCTTTCTATCACAGGTAGAAAAAGCTGAAAATGCATTCTAATCCCTGCTCCTTTTCCTCCCCTTTATGAATGCCCATCATTCTGATGTTTCCTCTCCTGATGGTATCACCTAGTTCTTGTATTTCTCTTTCATTATTTGTCATTCTTCAGTTTCTCTTTTTCCTTCTAATTTTTTTCTAGATTTGTCTTCAATATCTCTGATCCTTTTCTCCATTTGGTTGACTCTATTTCCCAAGCTTTTTATTTCTTTTTTCACCTCTTTCAGTGTGTTCTTCATCTCTAGAGGATCTATTTGGTTCTTTTTGAGGATTTTAATCTCCTTGCTAAAGAACTCATTTTACTTATCTCATTGTTTTTTGAATTCCTGAAATTGTTGGTATGATTTTTTTTTTATCTAATTGAGTTTTTTTTTCAGAAATACTATCTTAAAGTCTCCGTCATTTAAGTGTCATATTTCTATGGCTTTAAGCTTATTTTCTGGATATTTTTCTCTTTCTTTCTGAGATGCTTTGTCACCTCCATTGTTCATTGTGTTTAATGGACTATTTCTCCTCCTGGGCATTAATGGAAATGTATTCTGCTGTTTTTCCAGAAAGAAGATTTATTACATCAAGGTCTCTCTATAGCCTGTTGCAAAAGAAAATGTTTTTCTTTTGGTTTCCAGTAGATGGCATCTAAGCCTCTCGGATCCCTAATTTATAAAGTCCTAATAATGCCTCTTTTTTTGTTATAGATATTCAATCATGCTTGCTACCCTCAGTCTCAGTCCCTGCCTGTGTTAGTGACAGTTTTGGTAATGTTTGTTCAGATTCCCCTGGGGTTCCACATTGTTTGGTCTTGGATGATATGCAGGAAGGGATGCTCTGTGTTAAGGAATGGATGCTGCAGCTCAATGTTGCATTTTGCAGCCTCAACTGGTAATACTCAACTGTTGTTTCTCTGCCCTCCCAGCTTTTCTGCTTTCTCCACTTCTCTGCTATCTGCCCTGATGCCTGGGCACTGCCTCTAGCTGTCATGTGGAGCTCAAAGCTCTCCTAAGCAGAGTTCTTCTGGGATCCCGCCACACCTTCCCTCCCCCTCCTCCTGCAGGGAGCTCCAGCTGCAAGGGCAGCTTCTTTGTTTCTCCTAGTCCACTGCTCAACTCTTGGGATTTTGACCTGTGATAGCTCTTACTTGCAGATCCCACACTCAAATGTGCTGGTGTGCAGTTTGGGTGTTTTTTGTTGCATTTTAGATGTTCAGCTTATTGTTGTTTCAAGGGGAAAGAATGGGGACTTCTCTCACTCTGCCATATTTCTGATGTCACTCTTGCTCTAAATTTAATATATAGATTCAACACAATCCCTGCCAAAATCCCGGAAGGCTTTTTTTCTGTTTGGGAAAATTTATAGACAAATTCTAAATTTCATGCGGAAATGCAAAGAAGCTAGAATACCAAAGTGAACTTTTAAAAGGAAGGGTGAAGTTAAGAAGGCTCACACCATCAGATTGTGAGACATTATAAAGCTAGATTAAGACAGTGTGGATAAGGATAAGGACAATGTGGATAAGGCATAAGGATAAACATATCTATCAATTGAGAATCCATATATGAAACAAGACAAAACAATACCTTGATCTCTATCATGCACCATAACAAAACTCAACTCGAATTGGCTAACTGACTTAAATCTATAACCTAATTATCAAACACCTAGAAGAAATCACAGGTAAAAACCTTTGCAACTTTAGATTAGGCAAAGATTTCTTAAATATGATACCAAAAGCATAATCCAAAAGAGAAAAAAAATGATAAATTGAATTTCATCAAATTGAAAACTTCTACTCTATATTTAAATGCTTTACATCCAAGATTTTTAGGCACTGTAATATTGATAATAATTATTTAGATAGCACATCAGTTTTGCCCCATATTCCCAAACTCTGAATTCTGCCAAACCACAGTGGGCCATGTTGTCTGAATAACACAGACTTGGCCTAGAGGCATTAGAAAGCATCATTTACTGAGACTCTGTAATTCTCTTAGCTCAGAAAAAGCTGGGCTGAGAACTAAAACTATTGGAGTGAAAGGACAGATGAATGGATGTTCAGATAAAAGGAGGGAAGGAGGAGGGAGGAAAGAAAGAATCAAGGAACAAGGAGAGAGGAGGAGAGGGAGAGAGATGGAGACAGAGAAAGACAGATTTATTACTTGGAAGAAAATTTAGGATTTCTGTTTAACATCACTCTTCCTTGCATTTTTAGACTTTCTCTAGCAGGAAAGAGAAACGTGGAATTCTAGCTAGCACCTAGGAAATATACATAACCCTGAACTCTACAAGAACAATGCGAAAAAGAGTTCTCAGACATGTATGTCACACGGAAAGAAAAGTTATTGAGGACCACTGTTCAAGAGAGCAGCATATTGGTTTCATGATTTTGTATGGCAAGTGAGAAGGGAGAAAAATTGCTTCTGCTTTCCACCACTCCATTAGCAGAACACTCTTGAATAAGCTGTAGAACCATGATCAGTGTGGACAGTCAGATATTTGGGGGACATTTATTATGTTAGTATATATACTCTATGTCTTAACTGTCACAGAAATGCATGTCTACATGCTAGGAAATGTTTCCATGGCTGCACTGTTTCTTACTTGATAGTCCACTGATTTCTTGTCTCGCCCAATATTTGAGCATTATTTATGTAGCACTAGTAGTTCTGGGGCTTTTGCTTCCCCATTTCTGAAGCTGGCAAAGCAGATAACCTAGCAAGTTGTGTCAACTAGAGCTCTCATTAGTCAGAATCATATTGGCCAAGTCACACTGTCTTTGGCTGCACTTTCCATGTGCCAGGTGCTAAGAGAAACTTAATTGAATCATGACATTTCATTCTCATAACAGCCCAATGAAGTAAGAACAAAGTTAACCAGGATTCAAATTCAGGTTTATCTGACTCCAAAGTTGATGTCCATTCAATACACTAAATACTGCATGATGATTTTATTTAAAGACATCTTTGAACAACCCTGTGCTATAGCTGATTAGCAGGAAGTTAAAACTCAGAGTATGTCAAATCTATGTGTTATTTACTCTTTGCTACTAAAAGTCTTTTTTCAAATATCTTAGGTTACTTTCTTGTTTTATTAATGAATGTACTTTCTGGAATAGATTTGGCCTTTTTTTGTAACCAAAGATCTCACATGATCCTGGATGAGGAATATTGGAAAGAAAGGAAATTAGGGTATAAATGAACTTATTCTAGGGCACACTTTACCAAAAGCTGTATTTAGGAATGCATCTGACATCAGTTTATGATTTTGATATTTTTTTCTACAAAGGCGCAATTGCAAGAGTGAGGAACAAGGATGGATGGAGAGAAAGAGGGTGGGAAGAGCAGAGAGAGATACATATGTCAGTTTAATGCTTTGGTTTTTCATAAGCCTCTGTGATATTAGACTTAGTCTAATAGCTAAACTGAGGCACTACTGACATCACCATCACATAAAATTACAGCAAATATTTGAATACTTGAATACTTAGCTATTTGATTGCTATGTTCATGCAGCACACAACCATTTTGAAGTACACACACACACACACACGCACACACGCACTTTCATACACAGAGGGATTTCAGCAGTAGTCACAGCCTGCTGTCTTAGAAGAAATACATGGCTCTCAACTAGAAAAAAAAAACAACATAATCATCAGGTCATAGCATGCAGAACTCAACTCCAGCTATGCACGTATAAATAGGTGAATCTGAATATAAAACTGCACCACTCTGAGTCCATACAGAATACACAAAACATTGCTTCTTCTTTACTAAGTAGAAAAGTTTTTATTTGGCTCCTGCCAACCCAAACCAAGGGAGTGTTGGTGTGTTTAGTTTATCTATGAAACTATGTGCTCCTGACTTCTCTCATCTATAGGATGCTGAATAGATAGACAGGTCTGTTTGCTGTGAGACAAATTTGGCAAGACGAGTTGGAGTCAGTCTTTCTGTGACATCTGCTACCAGGGTAGTTTCTGGGTATATCAGCTAAGTCAGCAAAGTTTGACATGGTCATCTCATATTCCCTTTCTGTACACCTTTTTCTCCATTTTAATATTCTTCTCTCCACCTAGCCTGATTCATTTAAGCCTATATTTATGGTATTTAATTCAGCATTTATGGAATTTTTTAGCATGCACTGTGCTTGAGTGCTATGCCCTGGTCCTCGAATATTCATGGCCTTCTCTAGTATTTGAAAATTGAACTTAATCTTTGTAATTCCATAGCCTGAGCCTATGTAAAAAACATTTTAGGCTGACAGGAGTGATTGATTTCCATCATCATCTGCAACTGCATACAATATAATGTTTAAATTTATGCCTCTGAATTTTACACACACACACACACACACACACACACACACACACACACATACACACACAAACACCCTCAACCTTGGTTGGTTGATTTGAAGAATAGCTGTGTTAAAGGCTTGATATTTCTCAACAATAATATTAAGAAAGGATGACTGTCCAAATACAAGCAGAATGATGTTATTTTAAAGAAAAAACAAAGTGTTTGAAAAGTGCATGCTTCATCATCACTATCAATACATATTTTTAAAAAGTGTAATGATTCTAATTTCTCTCAAAACTCTCAGTCTTCGCAGTGGCTAACAGAACCCACCTACACAGGTATTATGTTATATGGATGGCAGAACACTCAGACATTCTGAGACCAGACTCCAAACTTCCTTAGGTGTGATAAGCTGAAGTAATGAACTGTGGCATACATTGTAGTAGAAAGAGCATGGGACAAACATGAGAAGGCCAAGATTCTAGGTTGAATAATTAGATATGTGACTATGAGAAAGTGATTGATCTTTATTTAATCTTAGTATCCTTATCTGTTCAGCAAAAGAGTTGGTCTCATGTAAAACATGTTTTGATACCAAACGAAAACTTTTAACAGCTCTTGTGGCTACTATGTATACTCAGCCTTGACAGTTTAAGTGCTTGCTGGGAACAACTCAATGGATGTGCAAGTGTGTTGGACAGAATAACAGAATCATATTACTGAAGGGAACCAAATGTGAGGTTCAATGTGGTAGCCTGGCCTGGTTAGTCATGGATCAACCTCTGCAAAAACTATGCTTTCTGATCTCAGAGATACTGATTTATTTTTGGTCCTGTCAATTTGGCTCACTGTTGGCATAGAAGAAACTGCATGTACCTCCCCCAAAGTCATTTCCAGGGTAGTCTGGCTCTATTGCACAGAAACACCCCATTCCATCTGTTTCTCCCTGAAACAGAGGTTTGGCTACCCAACTTCAGATACAGGCAATGAAACAGAGCAAGCAGAACTGATATAACTTTCGAGCTATAGGCTTCTTAAACTATTCAGCATGCTATAATGCATGTTAGTTGGTCCTAAATGAATTGAAGTCAGAAAAAAGGCAGAATTGGTCATTCAGTTTTAGCTTTGACCGAATCCACAACTTCAACTTATTTTTATCAACATTCTAGGATTCTGCCCATCTTCTGACTAATTTCCATTTTCCTTTTCTTATCTAGCCTTGCTACCTGATAAGTGAAGATAGTTAAGGGGTTCAGGGGTCACTCATCAGAAGCCTTCATTTATATCCCCACATGACAGCTTCCCCACCCCAACGCTGGCATTAGATAGGGGTGACTATTTTGGCTCCAACAGTACCATGTGACTGCCTCACTGTAAACACATCACCATTCTTTAATGAGACTGTGAGCTCCTTGAGGGCATCTATTGTATCTATTGTATCCTGTATTTGTCTATATAGCTCCAGGGTGTAGCAGAATGGCACAAAGTAAAAGCTCAATATATTGTAGCTATTATTATTATTATTATTATTATTATTATTGCAATTATTGATGTTAAAAAGGGTTTTGAGAAGAAGAAGATGGCAGACTAAGTAAAAGCAGTGTTTGTCTCCTCCCGTGGAGAATCACTCACCTATAGTCCAGCTGATTGTAACATCTATGCCTGATAACATAAAGGAGCCACATTGAAGCTGGTAGGAGGGGCAAAGTCGTGAATAGGGCTGGACTCGCACCCACAAGTGGTGGAGGATCACCGGGAGGAAAAGCGAGGTTGCAGAGGCTCCTCTGAAGGAGATGAGGGTCCTGACCTCATATGGGCACTCCCCAGCCCATGGAAGAAGAGATTCCAATAATTCTGACTGTAAAAACCAGGAGGGATTTTGGTTGTCTGGGTGACACAGAAGGAGACTGAAACCCTAGACCCCCCTTTGAAGGACCTGCACACAGGCTTTCTGACGTGCAGACACTCATCTGGGACACCGGTGGTGGGTCAGAGGCTTGTGCGGGATCCATACCAAGAAAGTCTGCATTACCTGGCACCAGAATGAGGGTAGGAAGAGCAATCTACAGACCATGTCAGCTTGACTGTGCAGACCCCATCCACAGGGCCATTAGAAAGCCCTGGCCTGAGGAAATCAACCTGCAGATTGCCCGGGGCCTTTGTTGCTGGATGGCTGCCATGCTCTGTGTCCATTCAAGGCCAAACATTTGCAGCTGGCAGCCAGCACTGTGAGCACACATTTCTAAGAGAGTTTCAGGCAGATCACTGCTGCCAACACCAACTTGGGCAGATCTCGAGGATCCATGGGCAAGTCCTAGATAGCAGCTGGTCTTGCTATGGTCTGGGACTTCTGCAGGAACACTAGAACAGTTGCCAAAGTTACAGCAAGACTGAGGCAGTACTAATCTGACTGCCATTGTCTCTCTCTGAGACCCCACTCCACCATACCCACAAATTGCTCCAGGCAGCTCAGTGACAGTGAAATGCCATAGCCCTGCCCTTCCCCACTGCCCCTGGATCTCTCAATTCACACAGGCAACAAACTTTAGCTAGCACAGGGCGGGAACGGCACAGAAATCAGTGGCAAGCAAACCTCTGCTGCCTGCAAGAGTTGCGACAGTGCATCCAGGGAATGCAGGGGTCTGTGGGACCACCCATATGGCAGCTGGTCTCACTGCAATCTGTGACTACAGTGGGAACTCCCAGGCATAGAAGTTGGCAGCAAAACTGAGCTTGTATTAACCTGATGACCCTTGTCTCCCTGAGATTCTGCTTCACCTAAGCCACAAAGTTCTTGCAGCCCAATGACAGGCAGCCTCCTGCCATGTCCTGCTTGGCTCTGGGGTTGTGCAGTTTGTGCAGGCAATAGACCTTGGCTAGCGCGGTGAGAGCATTTCAGGAAAAATAGTGTGGGCAGACCACTGCTACCTATATGACTTGCAATATCTCTTGAGGGGATTGCAGGGATCTGTATTGGCCTGACTGCCCTTGAATCCCTGACCACCTGCCCCATCTAATACACAAAATGCCCACTGCACATTGATAGGCAGCTGCCCCTGCCCTGAGTAGGTGCATTCAGGCCCAAAGTAGGCAGCAGCTGACCTTGCAATGATTGAAACTTATACAGGAGCCACAGAGACAGCGTTAGCATGTAAACTGATACTTCAGTGGCTGGGGTAAATTTATTCAACAGATCCAGGAGACTCCTGGGATCCCTGCACCACCCAGCACATATATTACCCAGAGGCTCTTCCAGTTTCAGAGATTTATGGGCAACTGACAAGCAGTGTCAAATCTGGAGAATCATTGGTCCCTCTGCTAAACTCCCCTAGGTCATGGACAGAGAATAACTGACTACTGCCTACAGTGTTGTCTCCTCCACTTACCTGTAGATTCAGCATAGGCAACAACCATCTGCGTATTGCTTTGTAGCTCCCACCGGGTAGCCCTGAGCAACCAAAACCATCGGCTGACCTTGGCCTACAGGGGAGCTCATCCCAAGGAGCCACAAAACCAATGCATCTGGAGGCTTGCACCAGAACACAACAGAGCAAATCCTAACTAGTCTTATTACTGGTACACACAAAAGGTGTTTGCAACAGTACACAAGCCTGCTACGGCAAATCCCACTCAGGGAGGCCAGCCCCCACACAGCAACTTTTACCCTGTGGGTGCACCCAATTCCCACAATTAGTCAGCCTGAGTGTTAATCTCATCCACTGATCTACTAACAACAATAAAGGCTTGACAACAACAGATCACACACAACCCACACAAAGAACATATTCAGAACTCCCAGCATAAGGGATCAGGGAGAGTGCACCACTGAGGGAACACAGGTCACTTTCCAACACCATTTACTGAAGAGACTGCCTTTATCCCATTGCATATTCTTACCTTCTCGGTCATATATTAAGTGAGCGTATAGACGAGGATTTATTTCTTGGCTCTCTATTCTGTTCCATTGATCAATGTATCTGTTTTTATGCCAGTACCATGCTGTTTTGAATACTGTAGACTTGTAATATAGTTTGATATCAAGTAGTGTGATACTTCCAACTTTGTTCTTCTGTCTCAAGATTGCTATGGCTATTCAGGGTCTTTTATGGTTCCATATAAATTTTAGGATTATTTGTTCTAACTCTCTGAAAAATGCCATTGGTATTTTAATTGGGATCGCACTGAATCTATAGATTGCTTTGAGTAATATGGCCATTTTAATGATGTTGATTCTTCCTACCCATGGGCACAGCATATGCTTCTATTTATTTGTATCTTCTTCAATTTCTTTTTTTCAATCACAAAATTTTCTGAGAACAGGTCTTTTACCTCCTTGGTTAATGAAGCTCAAAACTAACTGATAACACCAAACAATTGGACAAAAGACAGTAACTCAGAAGAATTCAAAACTGTCTCTTTCAGAAAGTCAATGTAGTCTAATGCAAGGACGTAGTATGCTAAGTGTTCCAAATTCAAGCAAGTCTCAATTTCCTCACTTCTACACCCTAGTTACTGACCACTGAGCATTCTTCCTCCTAGCCATTTACTCAAACTGGAGGCAGTGAGAAAGTTTACTGGAAGTATTCTGAAACAAGGTTTTTGTTTGTTTGCTTGCTTGATTTTTTTGTATCTTGCTTGCTATTAGGCTCAGAGTAGGTGCTCATTGAACGCTCCCCAGAGTCACTAAGTTCAGGTATCCATGTTCTTCTGAATAAAAGAACATTCATTCCCACTGCTAAATTCCCATGTCAGTGCCTTGGCAGCAAGGGTCCTACATGACAAGTGACCCTGTCTAAACTCGATGCAGAGCACTGAAAGATATCAGGGAAAGCTGTCAGCTGGCAGAGACAGCCTTATTATTGTTAACTGCTGCTCTGGAGAGGGGTTGTCTTGGAGCAGTAGTCCTTTAAAAACAGAAATATGGACCTCTCTGACCTACTGGTAAATCCTGTAAGTACATATCTGAAAGGGAAAAAAATCCTTAGAGAAAAATCATGTAGGAAAGTATAGGACCAAGACAGGGGGTGAATGTAAACAAATACCTCAAAATGTTTGTTCTATGCAAATAGCAGATCCAATCTCAGTGGCAAAAGGTATGTGAAATTGGGGAAAAGGCCAAGCAGAATTTATGACAGGTTTGGATCCTTGGAGTTAATTATGTAGATATACTAAGAACTGTTATATAGAAAGACTTGCCAAACATCAAGGGAAAATGAATCATCATTCCTCCCCAAAGTTCCAAGCTGAGTAGAAAAGTGTGGACAAGATGCTATCCATAATTCTGAAACCGTGAGACAGAAACTCTCCAAGTTTTCCAGAAGTGCCCCATGAAAAAGAGAAAATCTTGCAGTTGCAGTCTGGGAGCCTCAGAGATCTGGAAAAATGGGTCAAGGATCCAAAGATTAAGATGAAGTCAAGGACCCTGGCCACTAAAACATCTGGCAATCCCAAGGACTTATAGGAATAAGTCCTGCCTGCTTTTAGGTTATCTGGATGATAATTTGGTATATATGAGATGGGAGAGTGGGGGGCTGCCTTGAATTAGATATAGTTTCCAACCATCTGAAACAGACCTACCACAGTTGTCATCATTTTGTCTGTGTCTAAACCACTTGACAGTTCTCTTTACTTTCATCTCTTCTTTTGGTTGTAATATTAAGATTGTGGCTTGAAATCCCTAAGGGCATGAATCCAGGCTCCTTCTACTCTTCCTAAATAGTTATTCTCTTCTGAGGATTAGATTCTTTCCTCTCTCACAGCCTTGCCTCATCAAAGGCCTAGAAAAATAATTCCAGGTGAGTTCCTCACAGCAAAAGTTAATGAGTGCCAGCACTCATCTGTCTGTCTGGTCGGCTGTCCATTGCCATCTATCAAGAGAACTATTTTCCACAGGATCTACAAACACCAGAAAAATGTGTGTGTGTGTGTGTGTGTGTGTGTGTGTGTGTGTGTGTGTGTGTGTGTGTGTGTGGAGGGGGAAGGAATCTGCAGTATTATGCACATTGTATTCAAGCGGGAAATCTGCGACTGACTCAACTCTTTAGCATTTTCAAAGTGTTTCTGATTGAACAACTTGAGGCTGAACTGGCATTCATTGTACTTAACCAAAATGACAATCACATCCACTCCAATCAAAATTTTTCTCTAATGTCAAAGAAGTACTCAAGGGAGAAGAACCTAGACTAGCTGTTTCAAATACACTTAAATCATTTTCTTGAAGGAGATGGGGGATATTTCTGCATTTCCTATAGTACTTCCTAAATTCTTTTTGAAATTAATTCATCTTAGATCCATGAAAGGTAGTTGTGCTGCTCTAACTACAATAGCACTGAAATTTTAAATAATTAAAAAAATTTTTTCAATTATAATTGGCATACAATATTATATTAGTTTCAGGTGTACAACATAGTCATTAGACATCTATAAAACTCACAGAATGATCACTCCAATAAATCTAGTATCCCTCTGACACCATACATAGTTATTACAATATTACAGTATATTCCTTATACTATATTTTATATCTCCATGACTGTTTTGTAACTACCATTTTGTAATTCTTAATCCCTTCCCACTTTTTCACCCACCTTGCCACTCACCCCATCTGGTAATTCTCAAAGCATTCTCTATATCTATGAGTTTGTTTGTTTTTTTGTTCATTTTGTTCTTTAGATTCCACATGTATGTGAAATCACATGGCATTTGTCTTTATCTGACTTATTCCACTTAACACAATACCCTCTAGGTCCATCATGAAATATCTTGTTCCATCCCTTTACTTTCCATCTCTGTGTGTCTTTTAATCTGAAGTGAGTCTCTTGTAGGCAGTCTATGTAAGGGTCTTATTTTCTTATCCATTCAGGCACTCTGTCTTTTGATTGAGCTTTTAATTCTTTTTCATTTGAAGTACTTGTTAATAGATATGTAGTTACTGCTTTTCTTTTTTTCAAATTTTTGATGCATATTTTTTTTTTCTTCTTAAAGAAATCCCTTCAATATGTCCTGTAATACAGCCTTGGTGGTGATAAACTCCTTTAGCTTTTTCTTGTCTGAGATCTTTATCTTTCCTTCAATTACGATTGATAGCTTTACTAGGTAATCTTAATTGTAGGTCCTGGCTTTTCATCACTTTGAATATTTTGTGCCAAGCCCTTTTGGCCTGCAAAGTTTCTGTTGAGAAATCAGCTGACAGTCTCATGGGAACTCCCTTGTAGGTGACTGACTGATTTTCTCTTGCTGCTTTTAAGATTCTTTTTTCTTTTTTTGTATTTAACTTTTGGCATTTTAATGATGATATGTCTTGGTGTGGGCCCCTTTGAGTTCATCTTGTTTGGGAATCTCTGAGCTTTCTGAAGTTGTATGTCTATTTCCTTCACTAGGTTATGCAAGTTTTCTGTCATTTCTTCAAATAGATTTTCAATTTCTTGCTCTCTTCTCCTTCTGATACCTCTATGATGCGAATGTTGTTACACTTTGTGTTGTCCCAGAGGCCCCTTAAAATATCCTCATGTTTTTGGATTCTTTTTTCTTGTTGCTGTTCTAAGTGGATTTCCTCTGCTACCCCATCCTCTAAATCACTGATTCTATTCTCTGCTTCATCCATTCTGTTGACTACCTCTAATGGACTCTATCTCAGATATTGTATTCTTCATTTCTGATGGTTCCCTTTTATGTTTTCTAATTCCATTTTTATGTTTTATACCTCTTTCTTAAAGTTCTCATTGAGTTCATTTAGTCTTCTCCTAAGTTCCTTGAGCATTCTTATAACCAGTGTTTTGAACTTTGCATCTGGTAGATTGCTGGTCTCTACTTTGTTTAGTTCTTTTTCTGGAGTTTTGTTTTGTTCTTTTATGTGGGACATGTTTCTTTGTCTCCCTATTTTGGATGTCTCCTTGTGTTTGTATGTATTAGGGCAGGGCTCCTAACTCTACCAGTCTTAGTAGAGTGACTTTATACAGTAGGTATCCCATGGGGCCAAGTGGCACCATCTTCCCTGGACAACTGAGTGAGGTGCTCGAGGTGTGTCCTTTTTGGGGGTTGTATGTAACCTCCTGATGTAGTTGAGCCTTGGTTGCTGTTTGCACATTGGAGATGTGATTGGAGAGATTGACTCTTGGGCTCACTAGTTGTGAGGACTGGCCAGCGAGGGGCTGATACTATGGAACAGGATTCACTTAAGCAGGCCTCTGGTGCCTGCTCAGTCTGCCCTTTGTGTGTGTCCTTCTCAGATGCAGTCCTGGGTGTTGCTCTGGCTCTGTCACTGGTTGAAGCAGGCCACTGGGTGTGCAGGCCCAAGGGCCTCCTAAGAGGGGCCCAGCTGCAGCCCAAGTTCAGCCACAGCATGTGCACCTCCAGACTACCTGATAAGAATCGCCAAGCAATCTGTAGGTGGCTGCCACCCATGCTAGGCTTATAGGTGCCACAAAAGGCCAAGCCAGAAACCGAGGCTGGCTGCTGCTAATGCCAGGCTTGGAGCTGCTCCGCAAGAGGTATGGGGCACAACAAGGCCAGATGCTGCTTCTTTGTATTTTGTGGGCTTTTGAGAGATTTTAGGAAAGTCCAAAGCATGAGCTGAGACAAGCCATTTGTATTGAATAAACCACTGGAAGTGGCTTGTGTGGGCCCACATGTTGGGAGAGGTGGGGTCTCAGGGAATACCATGGGCAGAATGACTTGGGTTATCCAGGTTGATGGAGATTTGGATATGGTGGCCACCTGAATCCACATGCTGGGATGGTGGAGGGCTCAATAAAAGAACAACAAATACTGCCAATACTTCTGTCGGGGAGAAAGTCACCTCTCCAGCCCTTGCCCTGAATCCCAACAACTCAGTGTCTTCCCATATGTCCCTGGCATTCCTCAAGCAGTTGTCCCAGGGCTGGAGCTCAGAGTAAGGGAGACCATCACAGAATAAGTCTGGGTGTGGGCCCTTCAAGAGGAACATCTGTATCTCTTGCAGCCTTCCATCTCACTCAGCCATAATCTCCACTGGTTTTTCCCAGTCAGAGGTTGTGGGAACTCCTCTTCAAGGCACTGAAACCCTGGGCTTGGGATCCCAGTGTAGGGCCAGGACCCCTTGCTCCTCAGGGATGTATTGGGCTCTGTGACTAAAATAATCATCCTCATTCTCGACAGCCACACACAGCTGTGGAACTAGGATGTTTCATGTCTCTGCCCCTCCTACAAGCATTGAGGTGACCTCTTATGTATGTCCCCAGTTGCAGAATTCTGTTCATCTAAACCTTAGGTGACTCCCAGTGATAATTACTCTGTAGCTTCATTATAATTTTGGTGTAGTTATGAGAGTTAGTGTGCACAGCATCCACCTTCTGTGCCATTTTGGCCAGTCTTCCTAGCATTGACATTTTAAAAATTAATTTTCTGGGTCCTAGGAAATTGAAATTTTATTCCATAAGAGAGAGATGGGCTATGACTTATTATCTACATAGCCTTTATTTGGTGCTTGTAGTGTTGTTTGTATTTTATTGTTTATCTGTCTCTCCAACTAGCTCTTAAGAGGGTACTCAAATATAATTGTTGAACAAATAAATAAGCTGTATTTGGGTTCAGTGGAAAAGGAGTGCATCTGTGTAAAAGAAAGTGGTGACACAGAAGTCACTTATTTTGTACCCCTAAAGAATGATCTGAGAGCATTGGATCTTAGGTACTAATAGTTGATTACCATGTGGATCACAAAGACAGGGAGCTTAGAAAGGATCCTCAAGCAAGCTTGCTTGGATGGTTGGCTAGTGTTTCTGAATGACAACAAGAATCTGTTGAATTTGTATAGCTATTGATATTTTCTAGTGTGTAGTCTTGTAAGTGGTAACTAATATGAAACCCAAGCTATTGTTAAGAGGTTATTTCAAGTATGTCTGGGGAAATGGTAGCTACTTTTTGCTCCCTAGAGATGATCCTTTCTCCTTCCATTAACTTTTAACTGTAACAACTTACCATAGGGGCACCAGGTCCTGGAGCAATAAGCTTATTGATTATTGTTTCTATTTTTTTTCTCTTTACTTCTTGGCACATGCTGTTTCTGCACAGGAAATGTGGTCACATCCCTGAATCCCTCACTGGGATCAAGAAAGAAAGTGAATTGGTTCTTAAATTATATTTTTTTCTCACTTAAGCTGACTATGTTTACCGAAAATTTGGACCTTTGGTTACAGACTATCACAGGCCACTGGAACTGTATCTTATGACTGTTGCATTCACATGTAGCTCTGGGCTCTTCCATCAGATCGGAAATTGAGGAGCAAAAAATCATTGTTCTGGTATTGGATGGTTTAGGGTGGTTGAGATCTGAAATATGATGGGAGCCTGGACGAGAATAAAGTTTAAGTGAAACCTACAGAGAAGGTGTGGAAGTCAAATAACTTGGAATACAGAGGTGCCAGAGAAAGAGAGATTAGTTGTGAGGAAAATCTGAACTAGAGAGGATGATGAACTTGATTCAGGACATATCAGGTTGAGGTGTTGATGGACAGTGTCCAGCAGGCATTTAGAGATATAGTACTGCAGCTCAAGAAGAAGGACAGGGTAATAATATGTACAGTCACTGCTCAAAAATGGGAGTCAAAGTCATGAGATAAGCAGTGAGGTCTGACAGAACAGCCATCCACTGTGATTAACAAGTGGTTATTTCAGGCCAGGGAGAGCCTGTGACAGAATCTGCTTTCCTCTACCCCAGTTTACGAGGATTTACAAGTGTGTTACAAAGTCTTATATCCCAGGGGTCCAAGTAAAAGAGCCCAAGCCAGTGAAGTTAGTGTAGAGTTTAATGCAAAAGATAATGAAAGTGCAGGCCTTAATCCTTGTGCAGGAAAGTGACTTTCTTCATCCCATGGCCATAGTCTACTTCTCCCCATTCTCCTAGTCTAGTCAGATTACTTACAGATGACAAGGAGAGTTGGATGCCAAGAGGTGAAGTGAGTAGCAATCATTGTCAACTCATTACCTTAGCAAAAACATCTCACAAAATACATTCAGTGCTGCTGTCACCTTGGTGTAAGGAGGGCAGCCTAGCAGATGAGCAAAACAACTTTAAACTTTGCCTTTACTTGCATCTCGAACCATTTCCTTTTTTCTGCTCTTTACTAAGGACTAGCATATGTGAGGGACTGTACTTCCAATAGTACTAGAATCCACTTCTATTTTTCTACATGATGCCATTCCCATTTCTCTTAGTCTTTACACTCTGCCTCACCAACTGGCACCCTCAGCCATCCTCTCTTAGCATCTTTGGTGATACAAGGATGTCACAACTAACAATATCACCACAATTGGGGGTGGGGACAGCCTGTCTGGGAGCAAATCAAATGCTTTGCATTTTAACAGCCAAAATATCCTAGGCTTCCTGAGTTGACTTGAGTTCATAAGGGCAATATTTAAGGAACTGTGACCATTATCTTTCAAAAATTGAGACAAGCTTTGGCCTTTAGCCATGGGTCTGTAACCTACCCACTGAATCACTTTACTTCTCTGGGTCTCGGTTTCCTCATCTGCCAATCCTATTTCTTAAGATGATAGCATAGTTTTGAAAGTTATAAAATGTTGAAGAGTTTGTTCACTCACAATTCTTTTACTGTGTATCTTCTGTGTGCCCTTCATTATGCTGGGCCTTGAGAATACCATAAGTGTGACAAAATTCCTTCCCTCAAGTGGCCCAAAGATTAATGGAGGAGGTGAGCATGTTAACAGGTACACAGCACAGTATTCTAAATGGGATAAAGCCAGTGTGAGAAAGTGCTAGGGAAGTAAATTAGGGAGTGACTGCCTATGCTTGGGGAAATCAGGGAAGGCAAAGGTAAAGCTGAGTTGCTATTCTGAAAATTATGATTTTTAGTTTGTGTTAAAAAATAGTAAATTAGAAAATAAAACCCACTTTATGAGAATTTTCACAAGATAGAACAAAAGTATGCCTATCTGTAATTTAAAACGCTTACCTCTCAACAATGGTTCATAGACCTAATCATCTATTAAAACCACCTGGAGAACCTGCAAAATGCATATGGTTGCACCTTGCCTCTGATTCATCAGGTCTAGCATGAGGTGTGAGCATTTATACTTCTTCTAACAAGTTTCCAGATAATGCTGATGCTCCTGGTCTATTCAGCACACTCTGAGAACTGCTGCCTCACAAGAAGCATTTGACAACCACAGTCAGTGTCAACTGAGAGATAACAAGGAATTGTATACATTGTTCCTGCTCTCTAGAAAACACAACTCTAATCTGTTCAATGAAGTGCCCTTGCTGTATTGGTCCTGAGTCAGGAAAGAGAAGGACACAAAGGGCTGCTTACATCATCTCCAGAGAAGCAACTCTTTCCTGAGGAAGTGACCATTACTGCAAACACCACAGAGTGTTGCTCAATAGCAAATGAGACAAAAATTGGATTTCAAGTTCTATTTACTGAAATTGATCAGGCACAATTAAAAATTCACAATTGGAGCCTAGATGGTGAACATTGTATATTAGGGAGTCCCCAGAATACGCCAGAAAAGTCTTAGTGAGCTTTTTAAGGAAAAGCCAAAGAGGCCAACTGCTGTGGCAGGAATTAGCACATATAGAAAAAAAGTCAGTTAGCCCATTTATTTGGAAGTGAGATTCTGACTTTATACTTTATATTGGATGATATGAAGCAAGAGTATTATGGGGTGGGGGGACTGATCATTGATTTATTTCCTTTTCCCTAGTGAGCTCCCGTGCCCACAGATATGAAACTCAAGTAGAGTAAAACCAGTGGGAGTCAGCAACTTTGGAAAATGGCATTGCCAAACTAACTGGAGGAGGTAACTTTAAGATTATTTAAAAGACATGGGCACTGGAATCAGGCAGATCTGGGGTTATATTCTGTCTTTGTCATGCCTGGAAGGTCTTGGATTCTGCCTAACCAAAGCTTCTGGATCTTAACACTGGGGCTTTAGGGCATCAATTTTCTAGCTACATGTTGGTGTCCAAAGCCAGGAGCATTCAAATATATTCTTGTTGAACTTAAGAGTTTACTAAGGGGGTGAATGTGTTCAAAATTTAAAAGTGCAGTTGGCTCCTTAGAAATCAAGTAGATGGGCCATGTCAACAGGGTGTTTAAAATGCTTTCTGGTGTAGTAAGAAAAGTTCTCACAGCTATTTTCCAATGTATCTCTTAACAGTCCTGAGCCTCTAAAGCTTCTCTGAAAACTTAAAAATATTTACAGCTTTAAACTGCTCAAGTATTCACTCATTTATATGTCACATTTGTTTAAAGGCATGGTATTTCTAAGTAGGGTCTCTTTTGCAAATGCTATCTGCTCTATGATGTGTACAGGCTATTTATACTTTTCTTTTCCAAATGAAACTCAATAGTCAACTTCTTTCTATTGTGTTACAATTTGTAAAACTGAGCATTATTTTACTGTGTATGGTCATGAAAGATTAAAATTCTGACAACTAATGGAAACAAAACATATCTTGTTCTATGTCACCCACTAATCACTGTTAAATACTAGACCTTATATAATTTATAACAATATATTTCTCTCCATGAATATGAATTTTTAATAACAGTATAGTCTAACCAAAGACACTTAGCTGAGCCAAAGATTAATGTTATTCATTGAATATACCCTACTCTAAGCAAAGGAAAGTCTCATAAATTATGGAACTAGAAAGGTCCTTAGAGACAGGAAAGTGAAGTCTAGAGAAGAGAAAGGAAGTATCCAAAGATGTAACATTAAGTCAATGGTAGAACTTGGCTGGCACCTAGCAAACAGAGCCAGAGCCCACAGAGTACAGAATAAGGCAAGAAGTCTTGTTACCAAACATTAGGTACCATGAATGAATTGTGGCTCCATTCACCAAAATTAGTAGTACAAAAAGGGTGGGCAGCATTCAAACAAATGTGTGATATCTAAATGAGTCATGTTGAATAGTTTAAAAATGAAAATGTTTTCTAAAAAACTTTGGTTTAGAGTCCAAAGAGACATATTGAAGCCTCTTTTATATTATTGAGTGCGGGGAGCGTATGTAGAAGACAAAGGTTCAATACTGGGTTCTATTGAGTTTTGTGTGCCTGTGGGACCACCAAGCAACATGTCTGGTTGACAATTGAATACACAGATGTATGAAGAGCTTAGCTGGATATAGATATCTCAGCTGAAGTATAGTTTGCAGAGACTTGGGAGTTGAAAACCTTAGAATAGAATGTGTAATGTGTGTATGATAAAAAGAGAAGAACCTAGAAAGAAGATTAAGAAGGATAAGCTACAGTAAAGAAAGTGGGCTCCTGTAAGTCAAAGGAAAAACTGGATCTGGTGGCATGAGCATTGCACTCATAAGAGATTCATGTGCTGATTATAAGGCAGCTTTGTGTCTTGAGTTTCCAGCTGCTACATGTTGTTTTCTCCTAGTGCACTTTTCTGATTAGTTGTATTCTTTTATCATTCATGCTGTGCTTTGTAATGTCAAGAGTATTTGATAGAGAATAAGCCTTTTTGATCAAATGCGATCTGTTCTCATCAATCCCTGGACAGGATAATCTAAAGTATGCTGAAGGAAACATTTTGTGCCAAACAAGTCTATATTTATAGACTTTAGACATATTTTTTTCAGTATGACCCTATTTATTCAAACAAAGATCAGTAAAACAAGAAATTGTTTTAGTGCCTAAACAAATGATGGAACTATACTAAAATTTATGCAAATATAGATATAATCTCCAAAAAAGCAGTATGCTTTTCATTATTGTTCTGTTGTTTATTTCCTCTCTCATGTACAAAACTCAAAATAGGTTTTATTGCTATCTCCTTGGCATCAAACTTCAAGAAAATATTGGCTCTGAAATAATCAGAATTCAAGTCAGCCATATGCGAAGACCTACTTATTTTGCCCTTGGGAAGACCTAGGCTTCCAGAGAGTCATAACATCATCTCTGACACCTCTTTATAAGTTAGGTTCTATGCTTTGAAATAATAGCCCTCTGGTTCTACCCAGCTGTTAAACAATGAACTTCAATAAATTTTAAACATCTGTACAAACTGGGTATCCATCCATCTCTCTGTAGCAAACACTGAAATCACAATGCTAGATTTCACTGTGTGGGCACATTTCTTGGCTTACAGAAAATGAAGAAATAGAGAAATAGAATACTATGGTGATACAAACATGAAAGGCAGAAATTACGCTTATTACTGTAAAAGTCAAACTGAAGTAAAGAACAAGGTCTTTGTGGGAAATGTCCTCATTACTGGTCGGGAGTAGATTTTACTATGGGAAGAACCTGCTTCTCCCCAAACTTTGTGAGAAAATGACTGTCTCGACACTGTTATTGACTCAGTCTCTAAAGGGGTGTCATGAATGTTAAACCATTTCCAGATTCATCTTAGTGGGGAATGATGGGTCAGGACATCCCAGTGATGAAATGTAAAGAATGACTCTATGTGAGATAGGCAAATAACTTAAACTGTGAAGGGGTAAAACCTTCACTGGAGCACAAGAATGGTAGTTAATCACCATTCCCTTGTCCATAAGCAGTTCTTCAGATTGCATCTGGATGTGAAGGGACCTGGAAGTAGAAGAGAATATTTCAACCATGGAAAGCAGAGTTGACACTTAGAGGGAAACAAGATGGCATTTATCTCAGAGAAGCCCAGAATTGGGAGGAGAGACACCCGGATAACTTCCTAAAAGGGATCCAAACAATCTGTGGCTTAGGGGCAGAAGAAATAAGCTTTTAAGAACTGTTCAATGCTTCTCCTGGGATTCTTAAAATTATGAATTTTGTTACCTGTTCTACTCTATACTAATTATGTTTTTCCTTCCTTTTTTATAAGCATGGTTTATTAAAGTCACCTTTGACATTATCAGCTTGTCTAAGGCTTATGGAAAAGCAGTTCAGCATTAAAGTTCCAGAAACCCAAGAGGGAGATGAAATCCCAGAGAGAAAGTGTGACCCACGTACTCTGAAAAAAGTTTTGTTGTTATTGTTGTTTATTTCTTTGAATTTCCTTGAGGTGCTCTTGGTTTACTCATCCCTTGTGGGCCTGCATTGGAGTTTTGTTTAAATTAAGAGCACATGTCAAAACTCAGCCAGACCTTGTCAAGGTACACTATCCAACTACCCATGGTTCTAGGTAAATGTTATCCATGGCTTATGTGAGACTCTGAGCTGCAGTGAGCCATGAGCTTGCAGACCTGGGCCCTGACCCATCCAGATTTGGTTTCTAGGCACAGTATAGAGTCTTAGTTTTCTGAATAACATCTCTTCTGGAACAGACTGTCCCCTTCAAAAAATAAGCAGATAGAGCAATTCTTAATTCTGTTAAGTGATGGCCACAAACTGAAAGCCAAGTAAAGCACAAACTAAAACAATCCTAGTGAGACAGGACAGCTAGTGCAGGGACAACCCCTCCCTCTCCAGGATATGGCTCTGGAAATTTTTTTCTTTCTTCAGACCTCCCTCTGTTTTAGCCTCGGCAAATAGAGATAAACCAAAACCAGTCTTTTACAGCCTAAACACCATCTTTGGCTAAGGCATAACTTTTGACTAATTATAATGTCATTATAATCTCATCCTCATTGTAAATACTGCAGCTCCCATCATACTCAATGTCATGACAGTTCTGGAAATACCATATGAGGAAGAAAAAGTAGGAAACCAAGCTCCCTGCCTTCTGAGAGGAGACAACAGGCTACATCAGCACTATGTCTTCCCCAGTCATTACCAGCCTGTCTCGTTTCTGTTTTCCTCTGTCTCTCTCTGTCTCTCTGTCTCTGTCTCTGTCTCTGTCTCTCTCTCTTTCTCTCTCTCTCTCTCCACTCCCCACCTTGAGTGTGTATGCTTACTTAAATAAACCTTGCATTTTTCTACTTGCTGCTCATCTTACCTTTGAATTCTTTCTTGCGGAATAAGACAAGAACATGGTAACTGGAGCCCCTAGTTTTCCAGCAACTCTAGCACATGTAATTGCCACAGGTTAGCAATCCCCATGCTGGAAGGTTCTGGTTTAAGTGGAAATTTCCTTCTTGGCAGTTTTATACAACTGGCTCCAGAATATAAAACAAAAGTCTCACTCTTTCAAGACCCAAAGAAACTTAAAATCCACATTAATTAATAAGAGATAAGGAAAAAAGCAGGAAAGTGCATGCTATGTTTTTCCTGATATTTGGAGGCATATAAAAACATCAAATCTAATGTAAAAATGGGGGCTATGACTAGCAGAAACACAGTTCATACTTAAGATTTCAAGGTCAAAGCCAGTAACATAAGCTAGAGAGAATGCAGGTTGGTGTTAAACCAGTACAGGCTAAGCCACAGAAATATTTTTTGTTGTTGTTATTTGTAACCCACCATTACCCCACATTCAAAGTAGCTTATCCTAAATTACACCTATGATAAGGCCCTGAGGGGAAAAAAAAAAACAAGACAAATAAAAATATTTTTTAAAGGATGAGACTCATTCTCAAAATCTTGGACTAAGGATTACTGAAATTGAGTGCTAGAACTATTTCTGAGTTTCCTAGCAACCAAGGACATAGCAGAAATATACTGGGTAATAGCATTCTGAACTTGTGATAAAAAATAAAGGTATCTTTTCGTCAGGAGAGTCAAACTTATTCTAAGTGCAAAATCTAAAAAGCAAGAATTTTTCTGGAAATGCAGAATTATTCTCCACAGGGCAGTGTCTTATAAAGACTTTTTAAAAAGTCAAGTTGAGTGGAGTATAATTTCTATACTGTAAATTTCACCCATGTTTAGCAGCTGAGAAAACTCCATTAGAAGGTAAGCAGCAGCAGCAACCTGTAGGCAGCTAAGCTCATGTAGTATAGGTGCAGCCTCCCTGGTGATCTAACCTGACACTGGGGAGTTGGGTGGAAAACCTAGAGGCACGCATTTGAACATGGACCTTCAACCAATGGTTCCCCAAGCCACCTACTCATTGGATAGCAAGAAGAATTGCTCCCATTGAGCCATATTGTGTGGGAGCTTTCCATGGCTTTCCTTCTCTAGCACGGCTCATCTGCCTGGATCCTGCCTCCACATCAGCAGTTGGATCTGCTGTCGACATCCTTTTGCAAGCTAGCAGGACTCCACCAAAAGCTGCAGAGAAGCACCTCACTCAATTTCTGTTATGCCTCTTTGTAATTCTTTGTTCAGGACTCCTAGGGCATTGTACTCTTGTCAAACTCTATTACCTGTTGTCTTTTATCATCATCTGCTCCCTGTATTAACAATTCTCCTTGTATGCCTCCTATTAATTCCTCAGGGCAGGACAGTGGCTCATCACCTGAACTGAAAATTTAATGATCTGATGCTCTTTTACAGGCTCAGAGACCACTTTTTTTTCTTGCCTACAGGTTTCCAAGGAACAGAGTAAGAAAATAGATATATTTCCCCAGAGGCATATTCACTTGTAAACAAAGAGGACAGAAAAAAGGCACTAGATCAAACAAAAGTCTCACTCTTTCAAGACCCAAAGAAACTTAAAATCCACATTAATTAATTATTTGGCCCTTTAATTGTTCCTGGGTTAACTATACCAGGGTGATTTTTTTATTCCAGCTCAGGTTGTCACAGGCTCAATAATTCACTTAGGGAATTCTGACATCACATATTTGGCCCTGTTTGTCTATGAAGTCAAAAGAAATAACTCATTAGCAAGTAAGAGGTATTAATTAGGCTTTTGTAAATTGACACTCATGAAAGATGCTAGTTCCATCCAGATTGTTGGAAGGAGAGTCAGGCTCAGAGTTATTTGGAAAATGAAATGTCAATTGTAGACAGCGTGATAAAGCCTTGAAACAGATTTTTAGCAAGCCTTTCAGGGCTTATATTACACCCAATGCTGGTCTTAATGTTGTCACCTGAACAGACTGTATATGAATTCCAAAGATGCTGTCAAAGTTCATAACATTTATAGAACTCTTCCCTCAAACTCTCTTCACAGAAAGTTATGAAATACATCAGAAATATCATTCCTGTCTATGTTGTCATACCTCACTTTTGGCCCTGACCATAGGACTCATCTTAATCATCCAATTGGTACAGCATAATTAGCTTCTCATGACATTTGACTGATTCCAAAAATATAATCCACCCTCAAAGGACAAAGATGTCTCCCCACTGAGCAGAGTCAAGAGAATGTGCTATATCTGTTGAATGTAACCAATGTAGCAACATGGAAAGTTTAATTATGTTGAAGAAGTCAGCATCCTTTTCCATATATTATTTCTGCTATATTTGTTAAAAATAAGTTCATTCCATTCTTTTATTCATTATAATTATTTGGCATCATTCTTCTAATTATAAATGAATCTTAATATCTGTAGTCATAGATAACTTTTTGTGAGCTTTCTTAGTGGACAAAGGTGAATGAAGCAGGTACCAAGGTGAAATGCACCCCCTTTATAGCTCCTCCCAACATGTGATCTTTCACTGACTTCTCTAATAGAAATAGCTCTGCTAGTGTGTAAGAAAAAAGATTCATATGTCAGTGCCTTCAAAGGTCCATTAAATGTAATGTTATTTCAAAGCACATTAACTATCCCAACCAGTGTCAGACAACAATGAGGGAAGTGCAGAAGTTTAAAGATTAATGCAGAGTTTTAGTATGCCAAATGAGAATGTAAATCACAATTCTCACTAATTAAAATTTTGACTCTTTGATTGCTCCTGAATTAAGTTCATTGTGATGATTTTTCATCCCTGCCTTGGTTGACACAAGCCTAATAACTCACTCCTGCTTTCTGATGCCACTTGCTTGGTTCTGCTTATCTATGGAGTAAGCAGAAGTATCTCATTAGGGAGTGAGCAGTATTAATTAGACTTTTGTAAATAGTAACTATGAATGATGCTAGCCCTTGCTTTCATCTAGACTATTGAGTGGAGTATCATATGGAGAGTTGGAGAACTGAGGTTCTTGTTCTAAGCCATCACACCAGACCCTCAATTGATTGTCATACCTTGGTTCACACAAATGAAAAATGGGTTAGAAACAAGGTAATCTTACCACCCAACTTCAAGAATAAGGATGGTGGTAAATGGGAAATGGCAGATTGTAACAATTTAATTGTTTAATAATTAATATGTGGTAATGATTCTGATTTTATGCTCATTACATCAGTATAGGCCTTCCTGTACAAGTTCAAAGCTCTAATCTACTATTGTTTCCACAACAACCCACTTGCCATCCACTATGAGCAAAGCTCTAGTGATACAAAAATATCTATTATGTGTTCCCAACTCTCAAAGAAATTACTGAGTTGTAATATTATATTCTAGGATACTCAGATGAGCCTTCTTCCTTGCCCATTGAAGCTCAGTAATGGTACATTTAGGAGTAATAAAGTAATAATTAGTTCACAAAAGTCTGGCTTTATGCATCCCTTATACAACAACAGAAGTCCTCTGTTGTGCCACTGTATTCAGGGTTTTCCTGTCTATGCCAGTCTTGGGCATTTTTGCCCTGATGCCTGGATGCACACTATCAAATTGTCATCTCTCCTTGTAGGTTATCTGGAATAAGAATTGAGGACAGTTCTCTTGGGGAACTCAATAGTAGGGGAGGAGAAGAGAGTTTGGATGTACTCTCTGACTTATTACTTTTACCTGGGAAGAAGCAGGGTAATGAAAAAAGACAGCCAGGGAGCCAGGGCTCATTTGGATGTGTAAGTTATGCTATTAGTTTGTTAAAGCAAGCCTTGTTATCTTATAGTGTTGCTTGGCTTAATGAAGGTCCTCGCTGAACAAACCATTGAACCCAGAGGCAATATGAACATTTCAGGCCCATGAAAGAAGCTCTTCTGTTGGGGGAGGAGGAAATCAATGGAGTGTGATGGCTGAAGTGTCAATACTTTTCTGAATGAATTTCATCATAAGTGACACTCCTTTGGGATAAGATTTTGCTTAACCACAAGAATAGCTTTAGAATTTAAATAACCCTTCCAGTGTCCCTAAAAGAGGATTTCAAAAGAGACGTGAGCTCATTAACACACAAGCAGAGATTGTCTTAGAGACCTAGTATGGTCTCTGTCTCTACCTCCCCAATCCTGATTGCACCAAAAACTTTTAAATCATGTGTTTAATGAGGTGTCACACATGAGTACATAGGAAATAGGTCTACAATGAATGTATGGGTCTTATTTTACAACCATGTTTCCTGGAAAAAAGAAAACCTGAGGCAGCTCTCACAACATTCAGAAATGTAATGTGTTTTAATGGAACCAATTATTTTAAAATAAGACTCATGTCCTCATTCCACAAACACCAGCTGAAAATCGACTGGGTTTCAGACACTATGCCCAATGTTGGAGACACAAGGATGAATGAGACAACAGAACTGAACTCAAACAGCACGCAGTCTAATGAGGGATGCAGAGAGTTAGAAAAAAAAAACACCTCTTCTCTTCCACCACTTGACTACAGCTGCTCTCTCAAAGGTCATCAGTGTCTGCCTATTGGCCAAGGCCAGTAACTTCTTTTTAAGAACCTGTCTTCTTGGCAATCTTATTCCTGTGACATCTGATGAAAAACCTGATTCAATGTAAGGACCAAACCCTGCAAAGATCTAGGGAAGAGCTTCCCAGGCAGAGAAAGGGGCAAGTAGAAAGGCAGAAAGGTAGCAGCAGGTCTGGTATATTGAAAGTAAACCAGGGAGACTGGTGTGATTAGAGAGAATGGGCACAGGGCAGAGCAATAAAATATGGCATCAGACAAGGAACAGGAGCCAGACTGTGCAGGGCCTTTCAGGGCAAGAGGAGGCCTCTGTTTGTATTCTTCATGAGATGGAGTGCCAACATAGGGTTTTGAACAGAGTAGTGACAAGACCTGAGTTAATATTTTAAAAGGATCATCAGCTTGGTTATTAAGTGAAGAAAAGGCATTAGGGGAACAATGGTGGAAACAGGAGGACCAACCAGGAGCCTTTTATGGCAGCCCATGTTAGAAATGATAGTAGCTTGCAAGAGGATGGAAAAGGAGATAGTGGTGAGAGTTGGTCAGATTCCAAATAGATTATGAAGGCAGAGTGAACAAGATTTGCTAATGAATTACATGTGGCCTGGGAGAGGAAAAGAAATGTGAAAGAAAGACTGAGGATTTCAGCCTGAGGTAGGAAAATTGTGAGAGGAACAAGATTTGGGGAGAATTCAGAAGTCTGTTTTGGGACAGGTCAAGTTTGAGATACTAATTAAACTTCCCAGTGAAGATACAAATTGGGATGTTAGTTATACGAGTCTGGAGCCCAGGGGAGAGTTAGGGCTGGAGATGTACATGGAAGCCAAGCCTGTCCCCAGCCTTTTAGCACCCTCTCCAAGTAGGCTCCACATGACTCAGCCAACGTCATCAGCTACTTGGTGTTAAACTTACCTGTAGCTAGCCTGGCTTCCTTACCTTCTTCCTCATACATCATACTCACCCTCACATTTGTCGCAGGACTCATTGACCTGCAAAAGTGGTGGTGCTAGTGATGTCAAAGGCCACTTAAGAAAGTACTAAAGTGATAGGTGTGACATAGACTCTGTTATCCTGATGAGCTATCTTTCACTGAGAAAACACATTTTGATGGAGTTGCTTTTCTTCTAATGTGTATTAGCGCCAGAATGTGAAGATATTAATAAATTTAGAATGACACCCAAGATGCCACATAAGTTTCTCGAGAGACCAACATTCAGTCAATTTCAACTCTAGGTTGACCTACTACAAGACCATTTACCCTCAAGCTAAACTCTTGGGGTATTATTTTAGGAGATGATAAATTGTAAGCAAAGCAAGCAAATCATAGTGTTCAATTTTGCAGGGTTTTTTGCCAAAACTAATGAAAGTAAAATAAACCAGATACCAAAATCTTTTTGAAGCCTCATTTTTTTTTTTGTTACACTCAGTTTGTCTACTAAATACATTGTTAGCTCCTTACTAAAGTCATCCCCTGGCTAGGAGCTTGACAATTACTAATTATTCTCATCATTTCCCTGACCCTGCAAACAAGACTCACAGAAATTTAAAAGTAGTAGAATTTGCAAGCCTGGAAATCATGAAGTTTTCAAAAATGTCAATATAGCTTTAGAAATACAGACCGGTATCCAGATAGAAAGTTGGACCAAAAAAAAGAGAAAAAACATGGTAGTTTACTTGAGTTTCTTCATCCTCAAGTAGTAAGAGTAGTCACTCTATACCCCTCTCTCAGAGAGGAGGTTTTGTTGGGGGAGTTGAGGTAAAGGTCATATGTACAAAGCCTGACATCTGAGTTCTCCTTCCATTTGGGCATCAGAAACCATTTATAGGTCCTCACACAACTACTCTTCTGGGTCTATGAAGGAAAAAAAGATGGCCAAGCCAGTCAGAAAATGACTCAACAGCGGCCCCCAAAAAGCTGGGCCAGTGTCAGACAAAGGAATGCTGCCAATTCCTCAGATCACCATGGCAATAGTGAAAGTGATCAGACAATTTTGTGGCTCTGACTAGTGCTCTTTGAGATTAATGGTCCATTAGCCTATTATGTCAATTTTATTGTTTTTGTTAAACTAACACACGTATATATGTGGCCAGTCTGTCTGTTTGTATTCCTACCCACTTGCCTGCCTCTTCATTTGCCCAAGAGTAGAATGAGAGTTTGTAAGTTCTGTAGAGTCATCTTTTAGCGCACTTCCTCATTTTACAGGTGGAAAAACTGAGGCTCAGAGAGAAGTGACTTAACCAAGGTCTCACCATGAATTTAACAGAGTTGGAATGTGAACCTGGTTTGGCTGGTTTTCAATTATTGGTCTCTGTCTATCTCTGGCTCAGCCTCTTGCTACTTTGTCTTTCTTTATCTCTGCATTTCTGCTCCTCTCCCTGTCTTTGTATCTGTCTCTCTCACAGAGACAAGCTTTGAGAAATTAATTTGGGTTTGGTACGTGTCCTATTTTTTCATCATTTTCTCACAAATGATCACATCCCTATCACATAAATACTCAATCAAACCCCACTACTTTCGTGCATTGCTTCAGCTCCAAGCTTTCACCATGTTTTGGTAATACCTCCTTTCGCTGAAAAAGTTAAAGCATCTTTATTATTCCACAGATGTTGCTTTCATCTGTACGAGTACTACAACCAGAAAATATCTCAAGTCTAGTTGCTTAAATTAATTTTTATGGTATCTCTTCTACCTCCAAGTTAACCCTGACCTTAGAGTATTTAAAATACTATGCATATTTCTCCATGGCAAATTGATAATCCACTTTTAATTTGATACATACTTTCCAACATAAGCTGTCGATAGTAAAAAAAAAAAGAAGAAGAAAAGAAAGAATATTGCTTGCTTTCTCATTCTCAATTTTAAAAATAACCCTGTAATCTACTGCATATTTTGTACAAAATAGCATTCAACTTGAAGAGTCATGAAAACAGAGAGAATACTTTCTGGGGGTTTACAAATCCTATAGAATATGACTTGCCACTTTCTGTTTTCTTTAAATTTGTATGGGAAGGGAAATGAACATATCGAGTGTGATGGATATTCCTTCCAGTTTGTCGTCTGTTTTAAGTTATAAGATCCCAGAAGATAGGGCTATGTTAATCCTCTACTCAGAGCTTATTTAGTGTCCAATGTAAACAGGCTATTAATCTGTGCATTTGGCTCAGTTGCAATTGCTACTAGACATGGAACTGATGTTGCAAAAAAAAAAAAAAAAAAAAAAAAAAAAAAAAAAAAAAAAAAAAAAAAAAAAAAAAAAAGGAAAGACAAGAAAAAAAAAAGAAAAAGAAAATCAAGGCTGGCTCCATACAACAAACAGGATAGCTGAGAGGTATTCTGACCCAGTCTGGTTCTACATTTAAGGAGAAATTTTAGAATATTCCTTA
Organism: Macroglossus sobrinus; assembly: GCA_004027375.1. Taxonomy (NCBI): domain Eukaryota; kingdom Metazoa; phylum Chordata; class Mammalia; order Chiroptera; family Pteropodidae; genus Macroglossus; species Macroglossus sobrinus. The sequence goes on from PVKZ01003275.1 coordinate 29,331, forward strand.
TAAAACCTACTTATTTTTAAGCTAGATCTCACCATTTTAGCTGCCTTTAAAAATTGGCAAATAGAGTTAATACATATACATGTGAATCATGAAAAGGCTGCAAAGAGATTTATTTGAGGTAAAGAAAATGAGCGTACCTGCACCATTATTTGCTATAACAACCCATATAATAGTTCCTTCAGTAGTTTCTGGCCAAACAACCTCAACCTGGTGCACACTCTTGGTGACACCAACTGTGTACTGTTATATTAGCATGCATCCTAATTCTATCACAACATTTATTTTTATCTCCTCATTCAACTGTGATTATGATAATGGCATGATCTCTTACTGACTCACCTCTATAGCCCAGTGTCTGGCACAGTGTCTGGCAGAGCAGTTGCTCAAATGCACAGCCATTGAGCAGATCAATGCTTCTCAAAGCAGGGAGCTAAAGATATAATTAAACAGCGATCATGGGTTTCCTCTCATTTTACAAAACCATCTTTATGTACTGGAGATAAAATCAACATTTCCAGAACATATGGAGTCACCAAAAAAAAGTGGCTGGAAACTACTTAAGTTAATTAGCCCAAGAAAGCACACAAATCATGGCTTCTTTTGTCCATCCATCTCCATATTAACATTGTTGCTTATAAACATTTTCTATTATCATAGACTCAAATTGATAATGTCTCATCAAAATGGTATATTAGCATTCTATAGATTTATATGTTACAAATAGTATAAAGAAAATTTCATTGTATTCAGGCTAATAAAATGAAAAAAACTAAATTATAAGCTTTCATTATCAGATGTCATGTATTACAACTGTATTACATAGTTTGAAATATCTTCAAATGTTCGTTTTATATCCCACTGCCAATCCTTTAGTAATTTTTATCAAGATAAAAGTTAAGGTACATTTGTCAATAATGACAAGGATTGACCATAATTAAAGAGAGGCAGGGAAATTAAGACAGCACTATTGATAGCTACATATGCCTAAATGATCATTGAAGAACATCGATTGCTTGAGTCCTTTCACTGCATTTAAAATCATGGAAGTGTTTACCACTACTCAGCATAAAATATATTTGTATTATCACTCAAAAATTATTATGTTATTTACATATAACCCCCATTTGGAGCCAAACACACTATCAATCAATTTTATCTTCTACTATATTTATGAGAACTGGTTCCACATCATTTTGATGTTTCCAAACATCACATATAACCACAAAGGATAAAATTTGTTCCAGCTGAGTTTATTCTAAAGGCTACACGTTCCCTACTTAGCACTTTATTTCTTGGAAAACACCTATCACAAAATGAGCATGCTTTTTTGATTTACTTGTTTTGGATGGTCTATATCCACCACTAGAATGTAAGCTTCCCAAAGAGAGGAACTTTTACCTGTCTTATCCAATTGTTAATTTCTAGCACTAATAGCACTGGGATATGGCAGGTGCTCAATAAATATATCTGTAATAATTGGATTAATTAACTAATAGTAAATTTTCAATCACAGTACTGGATAATCACCAAGTTGGAGGTTCCCTCCTGGTTTCCCCAGATCTTCTGAAAGCTATCACTTGTTTCCCTCAGTCTCTATATGACTCAGTGCCAACTAACCTATATTTGAAGGATGTGAGAATATGTGAACAAGAATACCTATAGCCAAGATGTGTAACACTTCTACCATGAGAAGGGGGAAATCAGAGGTATTATTCTTGAGATTGTAGGACAGAAGGCTGAGAAAGAGAAGCATTATCTTGCTTTCACTTTGTACTCAGATTAAATATGCAATGCTTGATACTCACATTAAACTATAGTTCATGTGGATTTTGTTTAAAATCAACCTCAAGTATTATTTTATTTATAAGTATTTAACTAAATTTAAACTAAAAGAGACACTGAAAGTGCTCATATAGAAAGGAATAAATGAAGCTTATAGATGGCTTAACATGATCACTGAGTATTAAATCACATGGCTCTTTAATGATATAACATTGCATGATTTTCAGAGAATCTTCATTAAAAAGCTCTTATCCTCACATCTTATTTCATTTTCTCATAAAAAGATACCAGCATTTATAATTGTAACTTATTTTTGAGACTCTCTCACTTTATTTTACCCTTTATGAATTTCAGAAAACTCTCTGTTTCCTACATAACCAGAATTTCTCAATTAGTCAAGAATGGTCACTTGAGAAAAAGAGTATCTCAGTGACCACTTTCCCCTGTATAGATTCAATGGAGGCTATTGTGTTAAAGGTATTTGTGAGTCAGAAATTTGCTCTTGCCTGAAGCATCACATAATGTTCATTTCTTCCCTTTAGCTTTTATTTCTTTTCAGACAAACAAGGTGTAATGGTCTTAAGAAACTATTTTACCTCATGCATCATCCCTGATATTGTCAAATCAATTCATATGAAAAAATAATAGAAAGACTATGCAAGGCTCCTCATAAAGTCTCATGTGCATTTATATTTTAATGTAGGAACAATCAGTAAAGGCCATTGAAAGGTCCATTTATGCCGGTTTAAGATAACTCTGAAATTCTACAACTGCACATGAGCAGCCTATTTTAAGAGCTCCTGACAAATGAGCAAGAATTCCCAGAGAAGAGAAGGTAAACTGTGCACTGTGGTGAGCAGAAATCAAGTATGAAATTGCAGAAGCTATGAGAAAAAAGACCAATGTGCCGCTAAATGCCATTTACACATGGTTTTTAGCATACCCATCGTCAAAATTATGAAAGTTGAAAAGTTTTCAAACCACATAAGGCCTTAATGAAGCCCCCTTATAATTCCAGTGTCTGGCTGCTTGAGGCAATGCTGCGCTGTCTGGAAAATCAATGGAGTCAATTTAATAGTAAGCCAATGAAAGTAAGGGACAGGAAGCTTTGTGGTGCCATGGTGACAACCATTTTCTTCCTAGGTGCAGTGTTAGAATTTTGAAGAAGGACTACTTGCCAAGTAGGAAATATTTCAGCTCTGGAAGGGGAATAGGAATAATCTAATAATTTCTCACTCGTAAATAGTATTCTCCTTTCATATGCACAAACAATTTCCTGTGATATATAATTGTACTACAAATACCCTGGAAAGACAATGAGACCAAACTAATGAAAAATATTGCACACAAAAACCATCTCTAATAGTGGAATAGAAGGATAGACAGTAGCAACAAATATACCTGGGAAATGATTCAAAGTACTGAGAAACTAAAATAAAAAGGATTTAAACCTTTTGATAGAGAATGGGCTATAACTGTAATTTAAAAATGAGCATTAAAGAGATGATGTGTACATTTAACTGTTGACCTCCAGTCTATAGCCACAATCTTACCTTTTTTCCTTGATTTCAATGGAATCTTGTATTTTAGACTCCATTTCTAATCCAAAACTCTCTCCTCTGTGTGACTGTATTATCAGCTGTCCCTAAACTCTCCAAAACAAATTTAATTTACCTATTATTAAGGTAAATTGATAAAATTCTTCAAAAATAATGAATTACAAGTAATGTGAATGGGAGTAACACCAAGTATTGAACAGCAAAAGAAAGTGAACAAGCAAGCAAAAAAATACCAGCTAACATAGGAAATTACAAATCAAGGTACTAGACAAGATGCAGTTGACCTGGGTTCTTTTTCCAAGTCTGCCACTAACTAGCTGTGTGTACTTAGATAAGTCATTGTCTTGGTGAGTATCTGTCTCCTCACCTGCACAACATTATGGTCTTTAAAATTAGAGCCATAGAGAACTCCCTGGGTTGTCTTCCTCATCTCTTCCCAAAAGTTTCACTCTTCTTCTAAGTCAGGCTCCTATAAATGTAAATCAGACATGTAGTTTTTGGAGTTTCAAAACTCTCTTGGATTCTCTTCTCCTTCAGATACCCTTATCACAGAATCATGGCCAGTTTTTCTCTGGATTTTTAAAAGACTGCATTCTTTAAATCTAGTCATGAAGCTGATTCCTGTGTTTAGATGATGGCTAAGTATTTGAATAATAAGTGAAATCGTGGCAACATAAAAGGGAGTCGCACTGGTACTTCCAATGCTGGTAAATTTCCATCTGTTTGGCCTTCTCCAAACCCACCCTTCCTGCTTCCCCATCTTTCATAAATCCCAGTGCAGCAGATGTAGGAAGGTGCAAGGCAATTAGGGAAGGCAAGCTTTCTAATTTCTACTTCAGTTCTAACTGGGCTTCTGCTAGGTGCTGAGAAACACTGTCATTCTGAAGTCAATTTAGAATACCTTCCTTTGTTTTAGTGGTATTTGGTTCTTTTTAAAAGATTTCCTGTGGGCAAGTGGAGAAGACAGTGAACTTTCAGATGTTCACATATAAGAAGCTGAAAATTGCATTTGTGGTGTTGAATTGTTGCTCTAGATGGCAGAGGTTTTAATTTCTTGTGATATGTACAAGAATTGTAAAACTGGCTTTTACCAGAAAACTTATGTTTAATCTAAGCCATTCTGACACACAGAAAATGTTCCTACATATCCACTTTACAAAATTAAACAAAATGTTGTAAAGAAATCTTGGTCCACATCTCTGAAAACAACTAATTGTATCATTTTAAAGTTTTAAAGAACCTGAGGGATCATCTACTTTGAACGCTGATTTTAGAGATGAAGAAACAGGATTACAGAGAGGAAGTGGCAGGTTTTAGGTCATACAGTTCATTTGTAGTGGTGAAGACTAGGACCTAGGTCATCCCACTCCCAATCCAGGGCTTTTTCCTGTACAGAAGTAAACAAAGCCAAATGCCACCACAATTACTAAACCTTAATGTTTGGGTTTTTCTTTTAACAGGTAGTTTGCCTTGAGTAGCAAAAAATGTTTAGGTAATCAAGAAAATTCCCCTAAGGGATTAGTAGACTCATTTACATTATATGACAGGGAAGAAGATGAACTTGATAAATTCTAATGATAACAAGGACAAGAAAAGTGTGGAACTGAAGTATAATAAGGAGGGCATGTTCGGTTATCATTCAGGACTATCTAAGGAAATGTAGTCCCAATTATAGCATGTCCAGAAGAAGCAAAATTAGAAACGGTACTAAATCTAGGAAAGTATGAAGTAGAGTAATCCAAAGGGCCCAGAGAAACTATTAGTGAAATCTGCAAAACTAATAAAAGTAAAAAGCAAAATTCGACTTGATCACTGCCAACCCATCCAATCATTTTCTTCCATTTTGTTTTATTTTTATCACACTTACAACATTCTGAGATTAAACTTGTTAATTTACTTGTATACTTAATTATGTTCGTTTTCCTCTAACATGCACACATGTACACACACACACACACACAAACACACACCTTAAGAAACACAGGAACAAGAACCTTGTGGGTCTTATTGTCCCCATTGTCTAGAACAGTGCCTAAAATGTAGTAAGTGCTCAGTGGATAGATATTAAATGATAAATTTGAGAAAGGTAAAATAAGTTAGACTATGATTGATGCAAATTGTGAGAATAAAGTCATCCAAAGTTATAAATTTAAGGTTGTTTTTACTATTCTTATTTCCAGTTAAAATTAAAAAAGTACATCAATGTATCTAGCTCATTTAGGGAAAAAAATAGAAACACTAGTCAATATGTGCACTATTATGAGACTTTTTGTGCCATGAGTGTCTTCAAAGGGGTGGAAGAAGGATGGTGTCATCTACATATCTATAGCAGGAGGTCTGGGGCATCAAGGTAGGTTTTCAGGATTATAAATGCAATGAGGGATCTTTGCAACCTGACAGTGATGTAAAAAGGACTTTCACAATTGGAGCCAAGAATTCTTGAATTTAAGGCTTGCATTGAAACAATCATCAAAAAACCTTCAAAAAGTAAAAGTCTAGGACCGATGGCTTCACCAGTGAATTCTACCAAACATTCAAATACTTAATACCTATTCTTCTCAAACTTTTCCAAAAAATCAAAGGGAAGGCAACACTTCCCAACTCATTTTATGAGGCCAATATTACTCTAATACTGAAACCTGGTAAAGATAACACAAAAAAGGAAAATTACAGTACGATATATCTCATGAACACAGATGCAAAAATCCTACATAAGATACTAACAAACAGAATTCAGCAACATATTAAAAAGATTATACACCACGATCAAGTAGGCTTCATACCAGGGGCAGAGGGATGGTTCAACATATGCACATTGATTCATGTGATACACCATATAAACAAATTAAAAATTAAGAATCATATGATCATATCAATAGGCAGAAAAAGCTTCTGACAAAATATAGCATCCATTTATGATCAAAACACTTAACAAAATCAGTATAAAAGGAAAATACCTTAACATAATAAAGGCTATATATGACAAACTCTCAGCCAACATTATACTTAATGGTGAAAACTAAAAACCTTCCCTCTAAGATCAGGAACAAGACAAGGCTGTCCACTACCACCACTGTTACTCTATATAAAATTGGAGGTCCTAGCAAGTGCAATCAGACAAGAGAAAAATATAAAAGACATCTAAACAGAAAATGAAGTCAAACAGTCACTATTTGCAGTTGACTTGATTTTCTAGATAGAAAACCCTAATGACTCCAAAAGAGCACTACTAGAAACAATAAGCAAACACAGTAAAGTTTCTGAATACAAAATCAACATTCAAAAATCCATAGTGTTCCTTTACTCTAATAATGAAGTGTCAGAAAAAGAAGTGGAAAAAATAATTCCTTTCGCAATTGCAACAAAAAGAGTAAAATAACTAGGAATAAATTTAACAAAAAATGTGAAGGGCCTATATAATGAAAACTACAAGACCCTATTAAAAGAAATTGAAGAAAATACAAAGAAATGGAAAGATATTCCATGTTCTTGGACTTGAAGAATCAACATAGTTAAAATGATCAGATACCTAATGCATTATACAGATTTAATGCAATCCCCATCAAAATCTCATCAGCATTTTGAAAGAAATAGAACAAAAAATCTTCAGATTTGTATTGAAGCACAAAAGACTCTGAATTGCCAAAAACATCCTGAGAACAAGAAATGAGGCTCGAGGCAGCATGCTGCCTGACTTCAAATTATACTACAAAGAGACAATAATCAAAATGATATGGTATTGGCAGCAAAACAGACACATGGACCAATGGAATAGAATCAAGAGTCCAGAAGTAAACCCATATTTATACGGGCAAACAATTTTCTACAAAAAAAAAAAAGCCAAAAACGTACAGTGGAGAAAGAAAATCCTCTTCAATAAATGGTGCTGGGAAAACTGGATAGTCAGCTGCAAACGAATGAATCTAGACTGTTGTCTATCACCACACACCAAAATTAACTCAAAATGGATTAAGGACCTGGATATAAGACCTGAAACAATAAAATGCATGGAAGAAAACATAGGAACTAAACTCAAGGACCTTGGCCTTAAGGAGGATTTTAGGAATTTGACCTCAAAAGCAAGGGAAGTAAAAGCTAAAGTAAATGAATGGAACTACATCAAACTTAAAAGCTTCTACTCGGCAAAAGCAACACCTCCAATAAGGGCCTAATACTCAAAACATACAAAGAACTCATACAACTCAATATAACAAAAAAACAAATGATTCAATCAAAAAATGGGCAGAGGACCTCAGCAGACACTTCTCCCTATTGGACATACAAATGGCCAACAAATATTTGAAAAGCTGCTCAACACCGCTAGCTTTTAGAGAAATGCAAATCAAAACCACAATGAGATACCATCTCACACTTTTAGAATGGCTATAATCAACAGAACAAATCATAACAAATGTTGGAGAGGACATTTGCGGAGAAAAAGAAACCCTCATACACTGTTGGTGGGACTGTAAATTGGTACAACCACTATGGAAAACAGTATGGAGATTCCTCAAAAAACCTAAGAATTGATCTACCATATGACCCAGCAATCCCTCTACTGGATATTTACCCCCAAAGACTTAAAAACCCATATCCGAAAAGATATTTGCACACTGATGTTCACAGCAGCATTATTCACAGTGGCCAGGACATGGAAGCAACTGAAGTACCCTACAATAGATGATTGTCTAAAGAAGCTATGGTACATATATACAATGGAATATTACCCATCCATAAGAAGAGATGAAATATTGCCATTTGTGACAACAGGTACGGACCTCGAGATAATCATGCTAAGTGAAATAAGCCAGACAGAAAAAGTCGAAAATCATATAATATCACTGATATGTGGGATTTAAATCTAAAAGCACCAAATGAATAGAACAAACAGAGACTCGTGGACATGGACTATAGATTATTAGTTACCAAAGGGTAAGGGGTGGGGCAGGAGCGGGATGGACATGGAGTAAAGGGGGTCAGACATAGAGGTGTAGAGGGAGAGTGAATTGGATAAAGGGGATCAAATTTGTGATAGCTGAAGGAACTGGACTTTGGGTGGTAAACACACAATAGAATACACAAATGTCAAATTATAATCACCTAAAATTATATAATTGTATTAACCAATGTTACCTCAATAAACTTAATTTTAAAAAAGACTTGCAAACCAGGAGTCTTGCCAAATTTCGAAAGAGAAGACTGAGTGCACCAAAGAAAGCAAGAAGCTCACCTGGCTTACTAGGCCATTACAGTATGATGGGGAAGATGGCTTTGGAATACTACACTTCAGCTTCCTTGGATATTCTGCCCAGGCAATGCTCAGCAGGCAACTGGAAAGTGGAGTTAGCCTGGAGCTCCAGAACGTGTTAAGAATCAGAAAGGTCAAGTCAGGAATCACTAGTGTAGAGGTGAAAAGTTAAGCTATGTGAAGAGATGAAATTACCCAGAATGAGAACATAGCAAGAGAAGAGAAGCAGATCAATGGCAAGACCTTGGGAATTATTCCATTTTAAGTTGTAAGGGGAAGGAAGAGGCTGTGTGTGTGTGTGTGTGTGTGTGTGTGTGTGTGTGTGTATAAAAGAGATGCTAACAAAGTCAACTTAGAAGTGTTGAGAAGACAGGAGGTGAACCAAGTTAAATTATGAATGCTTTCAAGCAAGAGAAGATGTGCAAATATGCCAGAACCTCAAAAAAGTTCAGGAAGACTGAGGTCAGATAAGAAACCATTGGATTTTGAAACATGGTGATCACAGATAACCTTTGGGAAAACAGTCTTCCTAATAACAACTTAGGGACTCTGAGTCTCCATATGAAGATGTTTACAGGTGTATATGCATGTACTCCAAACCACCATAAGATTAAATATTACTACTATTTGAGATTGGTATTGGATGTGTCAGATAATGATGGTAATAATTACTACTAAGTATTGACTATTTACTATGCGCCAGGAACACTGTTAAGCACTTGATATTATTGATCTCAGTTTAATTCTCACAACAACTCTGCAACGTGGCTACATTTTACAAGTGAAAAAACTTGTCCACAGAAATTAAATAAATTATTCAAGGTCACACTGCTAGAAAGTGGCAGCACCAGTATTGCACCCAAGGACAGTTTTACTCTAAAGCCCATACTCTCAGTCACTAAAGTAACTACTACACTAATGTTAGCTATGTAGCTTATTCATGAAAAGAAGAGAGCTGGTATTGACTGAGTGTCTTCAATTGTCAAGTGCTTTGCATGGGACATCTCCTTTCACAGACATACCATAAACTTTATGACTATGTTTAAGAAAAGTTTATGAAGACATATATGAAGAAATCTGACTCAGCTTTTTGAAAAATAAGTTGAAGCTATATGATTCCAAAGTAACCAGTTATAATCCAAATGTATTTACTACAATATCTCCTAATGGTTTGAAAAATAAAAAACAAGTGTGATGTCATTGATTTGGTGGTTGTTACTGATATTCAAATTACTGACAATCAAACTCATCTGAAAGTGAGATAATTTGACAGGATGATTTTAAAGGCCTCCTCTATTCTTGACTTTCTGTGATTCTCATATGAAAGTCTAATGCCTATAATTCCAAAGCCATGGAATATGAAGTAGAATGTGAATGCTGTAGCAGAACTGGTTGGTATGCCAATATCCTTTTATTCCTTAGGTTTATAGAGGCTACTGTTAAAGTATTATAAAAATTATCTTTAGTTGTTTGAGGCACTGATTGCTAACTTAGAAGCTTGGAAACACTATCACAAAATGATACACTGAAAATGCAACCAAGTAATTTGTTTATAACCAACTGCAGATGTTATGATACAGCTGGTGATAGGAAAAAGAGAAAGAGAAAGTGACAAACACTTTTGCAATTAATGTTTTTGCTGTCTACAGAAAAATACATAATGTTCTGGTCTCAAAAATTAGTATCACTGTTAATTGTGTATGTATAGCAATAATACTAGGCATTTGGGATGACTTCCGCTGATTATTCTCTTCTTTCTTTGGATTAGAAAATCCATTCAGACAACTAAATAATAGCAAGCATTTATGCAAATTTTTAATTATGAGGCAGAGATAATCATAATCATGTATATTTATAAAATCACATATACAATTGTAATTACTGAATAAATTTTGCTTTATAATTTACTAGTGGTTGAAAAATGTGCTAGCCTTGCAAATAGTTTTCATATATCACTCCTCTACCAGAAATAAAAATGACCCCATCAACATTTACCAAAGCCATTTCTCTTCCATTTCCCAACAGTATACCTCTCTTCCCTTCTCATAAACTAATACCAGGCATAAATTGCTCTGATAATAACTTCTAGCCAACCCAATCAGCATAACAATAAAAATAGAGTATGCCAAGATTTGTTCTTTTATATAGCCAAACTGTTATAGAGAGATAGTTCTAGCATGTATCAAATTTTAAATAAAAAATAAAACAAATTTCTTAATATTTCCCCCATGAAAGTAATTATGAGAATAACAGTCCTTACGTTATTGACCATTATCCTAATAATCACCCACTGTTTTATTTTACAGATGAGAAATTTAAAGTTCACAGTAAAGATGAGACTTAAGCAAAATCTCTCCACTAGTTAGTAGCAGAACCTAGTACTCTTGCCACCATGAGAAATCCAATCTATAATCTATAAATGCCCTCCCAAACTAATATGGTGTGACTAAATTACTGTGTGTCTATACCATGTATTTCAATAAATTATAATCTGACTATGGCATTAGACACTGAATTTACTATTTTCAACTGTGAAATAAACCTACTAAGACCTTAATGGGAATATGGAAGCCCATATGTGCGTCTAAGAAATAGCCCATCTATTCTGTTTGAATGAGAGTCTGCCCTAATGGAGAAATCCCAATGCTCCAGCCTATGATTTTGCTAACCTATTTGTCCAGAGAGCATAGGATGGGATGTAGATGGATAGAAAGAGAAAGTAAAGACAGTGGTAAATATTTTCAGAACCAATAAGCTTACAATGGCCAAAGATGGTACTGAGTATCATGATGTTAGAAAATAATGTGTCAATCAACCACAGATCACATTTACAAAATGGCTTATGATTCTCACAGCCTCTTCAGCATTGGTTACAATAAGATGTTATAGTTTGTTGTTTGCAAAGGCACTAACCTGGAGCATTCTTAATACTCCTACCTCTACACATAGAAATTTTCTGTTTAATTAAATTTGTTCCATTGACAGAGTTCATGTCATAAAGGCCCTGGCCTAGGGGATTACTCTACCTCGCAAGTCTACATATTTACATACTTTAAAAGCCCTGATATTTTCAAATAATTGATTTCCCTTTAATAAAATGCTGACCTAATTGGCCCCTAAACCACTATACAGGCTACAATGTTGATAGTGAGGCCTTCTTCACAAAACACTCCATTGTTTCATCCTATATGAAAAGGAAGTTAATGACCTACTTCCCAACCATCTGGAGTGCTGGTCCTGAATGTTCATCCCACTTCTGAAGTAGGTCAGCTTCCAGACCCAAGACTACATGGCTGGGTAATTTCAGCTGTTTTGAGCTAAAAATAGAGTCCTAGAAAGAATTTGTGCAAACCCAAAAACTCACAATTTATTGTTTTGAAGTTAAACCGATAGGTAACTGCAGAGTCTATTTATTCTAGTTTCCCTGTCTTCCCTCAAACTAAAAATACAGTGTCACTTACCTGAAAAATTCTCTACTTGTTAAATAAGAACTAAGAGCAGGTGCTAGCAAGAGCTTGGTAAGTAAGAAGTCAAAATAATAAAATTTTCCAGTTTGCTTTGATAGCATATTATTTCACCTTCCAAAACTATAAGAAAAAAAAAGCTCATAGATGGCTCCTCTAACTTGTTCTTCATTAGTTCTCTCAAGTAGTGGGGAAATTAGGAATCAGAGTGCTGAAAAGAGCAGGGCAGCACTTAGAGCCAGATCTTTGAGCACTGTGGGCTGAGAATGATAGATCCTACCACTCAGTCATGCTAATTCCATTCCCTTTCACAGAAGCAATGGTCATCTAAGCAAAAATATCAATAAAACCAAAACAAACCAAAATAAATGCTATGGAATCACTGAAATGGAAATGCCTGATGGAAAAGACTTAGGAGGAATTTTTTATATTACCAGGAATATATAAAACACAAATAACAAAAAGGAAAAAAAGAAAAATAGAATTAGACTTTCTTGATGCTTTTCAAAAGATGAAAATTCAAAGCACACAGAAAGTGATACATAAGCATTATTCTAGTCTTTTCCACTCAAAGACAAGACATCCATCAAATTAAACAATGTGTCTCTTCATTCAAAAAACATGTTTAGCTGTTTTCATAATGTCTTAAGAGTCACAAAACACTATTCTACTATGTGAATTTCTGATATTATCAGGGACTGTGAAGTTTTATACAAATGCTAATTTGAGGGTTCAAATAGGCTCAATTAGCTTATGTTTTATTTTTTATCGCTTTTAGGATTAAAAATTACTTTTAAAAAATTTATTTTTCAATTATAATTGACTTTCAATATTATTGTATATTAGTTTCAAGTGTACAGCATAGTGGTTAGACATTTATATAATTTACAAAGTGATCCCCTCGATTAGTCTACACCTACCTGGCACTATGCATAGTTATTACAATATTATTCACTATATTCCTTATGCTGTAATTTACATCTCCATGACTATTTTGTAACTACAAACATGTACTTTATCTCTTCCCCTTTTTAAACCCAGCCCCCAAATCCTCTCCCATCTAGAAATTATCAGCTTGTTCTCTGTATCTATAAGTCTACTTCTGTTTCATTTGTTCATTTACTCTGTTCTTTAGATTTCACATTCAAGTGAGATCAGACCGTATTTGTTTTAACTCTGTCTGATTTATTTCACTTATAACAATATCCTCTAGGTCCATCCATGTTGTGGCAAATGGTAAGATTTCATTCTTTATTATGGCCAAGTAATATTCCATTGTGCATATGCACCATATATTCTTTATCTCATAGACTATTAATGGGCTCTTAGGTTGATTTATAAAGAACTCAACACCAAAACAAACAATCCAATTTAAAAATGAGCACAGGACCTGAATAGACATTTTTCCAAAGAGGACATACAGATAGCCAATAGACATACGAAGAGGTGCTTAACACTAAACATCAGAGAAAGAAAAGTTAAAACACAATGAGATATCACCTTAAAATTGTCAGAATGGCTATCATCAATAAGTCAAAAAACAACAAGTGTCGGTGAGGATATGGAGAAAAGAGAACCCTCATGCAGTATTGGTGGGACTGCAACTCGGTACAGCCCCTGTGGAAAATAGTATGGAGGTTCCTCAAAAACGTAAAAATAGAATTACCTTAGGACCCAGCAATTGCACTTCTGAGTATTTATCTGTGGAAATCCAAAATACTAATTTGAAAAGATATATGAACCCCTATGTTCACTGTAGTGTTGTTTACAATTTCCAAGATATGAAAGATTTTCTTTTATATTAAACAAGGGATATTATAATGTGATAACACTTTTATGCCCAAAGTGAGTTTATATGGCCTGTATATTTTGGGGGAGAAGCATTTCTTTATACCAAATATGTCTGGAGATTTTAGAAGTAGGTTAAGAGAGACTTTTAATAGTATAACTAGCAGCAGAGCCTTTCATTATCATTCGAGAAGCAATATAATACTCTTTATTATTAATTTCCAGTGTGGTTTAAGCTTCCTTGGTTCTGTGAGTTGTTAGGACTGCTGGAGAAGCAAGTGTTATGAGAAATTAATATGATGTACTTGTTGAGCCTTGATATCAGATCTGTAAGGCAAGACACCCCTGTTAGCTGACTTGCCAGGGCATTATGTGCTCCTCTTCCACTTCAGCCACAAAAAAGAAGTAATCTAAAGTTTTATGACGTATGCTGTGACTTATTTTCCCTACTTGGTGAAAAGAGGCTAGTATCCCTTCCACTGCACTCAGCCTCATGAACAAAAACACAACTTTAGCTGAAAAATATAGGCAAATAATCCACAAAAAAAAAAACAAGAAAACGTGAAGCTATATGTTGATTCTTAGTACTAGAAAATTTCAAAGTCAAATATGTAGCACTTTCCAAAACCATAATTTTAATTTTGCTGCACTAATAGAAATCTTTAAATAATATAAGTAGGTACAGGATTGATATATATGAGGACTGGACCAAATTTAACTTTAATTAGGAAGAACTATTGCCTCTTGAGATTATCTTTTTCACTTCTATGTGAACTTCTCAACTGTCTATTAAAGTGTGCCCAGTGATTGCAACCGAGGAGGCTTTTAGAAGCTTTTTTCCTTACCTGGGAGTTCAAGTTGTCCAGATGGAATATTCAGTGGTGATCCGGGAACATGTTACAGGTGCCCCAAAAGAAGTGAATCAAAAGCCATGGGGGAAAAGGTTAAAAAAGGGAGAGGCATACTGATTAGAAAAAGTAAAGTTTATGAACCCATTCTACACACACACGCGCGTGCGTGCACACACACACACACACACACACACACATTTTAGGAAGGTTCTAAAATGGAATCATATTAAAAACACCCTTTAATAAAAAAATGATAATTATGGAATGTGATAGAGGTGCTAAGTATCGCTACAATGGCAATCATATTACAATATATAAATGTATCAAATTCATACATTTTGCACCTTAAATTTACAGTTCAGTGTTATATGTCAAATATATTCAATAAAATAATCACCCTACAAAATTTGATTATTTTGTGATGGGCATTGTTATAGGTACTGAAAGTATAGTCGTGAATAAAACAGACGCAAATTCCTACCTTCACAACCTTTACAATCCTTTGGAAGATTTTTTTAGGCCATCTACTTGGAAAAGAATTCCACAGAAATATACTGTATGTTATTAATTCTCAGAAAGAGTTTCTCCCTGTTTCATTTATGTCTTTATTTATGTATGGAGAACATAACCAATGACATCAGATTCAACATTTGTATTAGAAAGGATTCTATTTCTGATTAAAAGGTACATTGTTTCTATTCAAGGTTTTTCTTTCTGGAAAGGCCCCCAGAAGTCAGATTTCTTTTTAGCTGGGCCATTTGCTGTCCACAGAACTCCACATGCGTGCACCTTGAAATGCTGTGAAAATAAGAAGTCTATAGATGACAGCTTTGTAATACTGCAGTCTCACATCCTGGTATAATATTTCTCCCTGGATGTTTTGTAACTGCTAGCCCAAGTGACACCTTGAGATTGGATTCATCACCCCTCAGCAAGCCACATCTTGGGAAAGCAGCAACAGTTGGTGAACTGAAGGAGCTGTAGTTCTCATGCCCAAGACACAGACACTGGCTGGAGAAGGAAGAATAAAGGTTACCCTCCTTTGGGTTCAGGTTTGACAAGATGTTAAGTATCCCTCAAGTGACAGTTACTGCCTAAAATTAAATTAGCATAAAAAAGGAAAAGATGAATATAAGGGGAACACGTACATATCAATGGAAAAATAAAAATTGGAGGACACTTGGAAACCCCAAAAATCCAGGTGAGGATTTGTGCTAACCAGAAACCTCCAACAATGACACCTATACCTTGGCATTTGTGTTCTCAGTGCAGGTGCTTAGGGCTTCAGAAATGAAAGTGAAGCTATCTATTTACTTTGATATTAAGGATCTAAATCAAGACCTAGATGAAGTAAACATCTAAGAGCCCATGCCTAAAAATCAAGATCCATGGTTTCTATTCCTGCCTGGTTTTATCAGTCATTCATTTGACCTTGGGCAAATTCTCTTCTCCATTCTCTCAGGGAGCCAGACGAAATAAAAGATTTCTAAAAATCCTCCAGTTCCAACAGCTTGTAATTTTCTAATAGCTTTGTCTTTCATTTTGGTGCCACGTTAGTTAAAAGTACAGCCGTCTTTAATCATTTTCACATTACAACACACCATTAGAAGTTCAGAGAGCCCAGAACCCAACATTCTGAGCATATGAATAAATGAGAACATGGCCAAAACAATAATAGTCAAGTTGAAATGCAGACAATCATCATTCTGTCCAGGGGAACAGCTTTGTTTATTTGAAATATAAAGTAGCTGATTCTTTAGGATGGAAAAGTTATACAAGAAAACTTAATTAATACTATAACAAAGAAAATCTAATTGATGAGCAATTGCCCCCCCACCCCGTATTTCTCTTTCTGTTCCTCCAGCTTCTTCATTTTCCAGGAACCTGGAATGTCAGTGATTGCTGTCAATCAGCAGAGACCTCCACAGCCACATACTCACAGATAAAAGCTACACAGATGCTCAGATTTTGAGCAGGGTGGTAAAAAAAATGACATCCACAAACACTGTTTTGGTTTGAGTGCAAATCTGTGGCAGATAATGTGAAAATCAATTATTTACCCATTATTCCAGAGCTGCCAAGCAAATTGCCCATTCATCTTTTCTGATTTCTGACACTGCGTTGGTTTGCTTGCCCTTTTGAAAACTCTCACACCCAGGGTTTCTGTGCTTTTGATTGCCCACCTTCTTCTCCCCACTTAGGATGCCTTTCCCCCCTCATCATGATCTGACCTACTTACTGCTGCTTATTTACCTATCACCTCCTTTTGTATCTCTGACCACAGCCTCATTTGGTGTCTGAAAACAAATACATAATATGCTAATGAAAAAACTTATCATTCTGCATGTTAAATCTGGTTCCCTAAATGGGAAGGGGTTTCATGCCCACAAAGTTCCAGACAAAGGACTCTTGTCTGAACTGGTGAGAGGAAATGGGGAAGCCAGACTAAAGGCCCAGATGATTCTTAAAGCCCCTGGCAAAAAAAGCTACTTGTCTTCTTTACTTGAAAAGCGTTAAAATGATTGGCTTCAGCTTTTTGTTCACATGTAAGCCTGAGAGGTATTGTGGGGCCATGAAATCAGCCCAGGAGTCACACAGACTGGGTTCTAGTCTAGGCTCTTTCATTTACTAACTGTGACACTGCTAAGGTGCCTTAACCTCTCAACCTTGATTTCCTCATCTACAAAATGCAGACGAGTATAATACCTGTACCAGTAATGATACTGAAAATATTTTACAACCAATATGGTATGGGCACCAACGAGTGAGAACAGAGGCCAACCCAATCAGAACAGAAACCAACTGCAAACAACCTGTGTAGATATGTCAGCATGACTCACAAGGCAATTGTGAGGATTAGATGAGATTATACATGGAAATCCAATAACGGACTACTAGGTCTAGGGTCAACACTCAATAACTTTCTTTTAACAATCTTTTTTTTTCAATTACAGTTGATATTCAGTGTTATTTTATATTAGTTTCAGGTGTACAGGATTGTGATTATACATTTATATAATTTACAAAGTGATCTTTCCAATTAGTACCCACCTGGCACTACACATAATTATTACAATATTACTGACTATATTCCCTATGCTATACTTTACATCCCCATGACTATTTTGTAACAACCTATTTGTACTTCTTTATCTCTTCACCTTTTTAAATCCAGCCCACAATTCTCCTCCTGTTTGGCAATCACCAGCTTGTTCTCTGTATCTATAAGTCTGTTTCCATTTTGTTTGTTTGTTTATTGTGTTCTATGGATTCCACAAATAAGTGAGATCATATGGTATCTGTCTTTGTCTGACTTATTTTATTTAGCATAATACCCTCTAGATCCATTAATGTTGTCACAAATAATAAAATTTTCTTTTTTATGGTTGAGTAATATTCCATTGTATATATGTGTCATATCTTCTTTCTCCAACAGTCTATTGATGGGCACTTAGGTTGCTTCCACATCTTGGCTATTGTAAATAGCACTGCAGTGAATATAGGGGTGCATATATCTTTTCAATTCAGTGTTCTAGTTTTCTTTGAATAAATACCCAGAAGTGGAATTGCCTGGTCATAAGGTAGTTTTATTTTTAACTTTTGAGAACCTCCAAACTGTTTTCTATAGCAGCTATACCAAGCTGCAATCCCACCAACAGTGTGCGAGGGTTCCCCTTTCTCCACATCTTTGCCAACACTTGTTTGTTTATGTATTGATGATTGCCATTCTGACATGTGTAAGGGGATGTCTTGTTGTAGTTTTAATTTTCATTTCTCTGATGCTTAATGACGTTGAACATCTTTTATATATCTATTGACCATCTGAAAGTCCTCTTTGTAGAAATATCTATTCAGGTTCTCTGTGCATTTTTAAATTTGATTGTTTGTTTTTTTGGTGGTTGAGTTGTATTAGTTGTTTATAAATTTTGGATATTAATTCCTTGTCAGATGTATCATTGGTGAATGTCTTATCCCAGTTGTCTTTTCATTTTGTTGATGGTTTCTTTTGCTGTGCAAAAAAATTTCAGTTTTATGCAAAGACTCAATAACTTTTATGCATGATTATTTTTAGCTGGGGAAGAATACGAGTAAAACAATTATCCAGAAGTATATTGGGTCTATGGCTGGCCAGGGTCAGGGCTCCCAGACCCCCGTTTCTAAGCCATCTTGCTACCCTGGGAACAGAATCAGCTTTTCAAAGTCAATACTCAAAGACACTTACATATAAAAGGCCACATTGAACAAGACTACATTTACTGATATGGGGGAGGCGTGTCCCCCAACTTCTATGTTCTATTGGTTGACTGCTCTGCTTTCTTCCTTGCATTAGACCAAGTCTGCCAGAAATTGCACATAATCTGAGACAGGGAGCTCCTTGTGGTCTGCCAGAATACTGGAATACAGATCATCATTTCCAACTTTTATTTTATGATTCTTTAAGCCTCTGAAGGTCAGCCTTTGGCACTACTTTGAAATCTCTTGAGTTTGTCTTGACTGCTCCTTTCACAGTGTCTCCCTTTCCCCAAGATACTAAACCCGGCTTCCAGGGCCATCCTCCTGGCCTACTTTCCCTATCGGTTGGCAAGAATTTCAATCCTATTCTATGTTTGGGCAAGAGCATCTTAAGACTACAGAGTCTCCTAAACCCACAGGAATGACCCTCTAATGGTTCAATCTCTAGTCCTATGACATTTAGTGGATATTTTTGATAAGGATTTACATCCACATCTTTTCATTTAAACCACCTAAATACAATATATACTATACCATATATATCAGCTATTTTAGCTATGCCAAAACCCTTTGGTTAATAGTTACTTACTGGTTTCTTGTTCCCTGGAGTTAATGTAGGTAGAGAGAGACAAATGAAGTATGAGGTAACAAGAAGAGGCCTGGACTAGAAGTCAAAAGTCTCAGGTCCTCCTGCTTGCTAACTCTGCTGTGTGACCGAGGACAAGCTCATTCTCAAATGGGGAAGATGGCACTCAGTTTCCCTATCTACACAGTGAATGTTTTGGACCAGGTGCTTCCCTAAAGATCCCTGTCCATTATAACATTCTAAGATTTTGTAAGAATTTGATTTGGTCAAAAACATTTCCTGAAAACAATAGCCTGGGTTCTTAAAAAGTGAGGCCTAGAGAGAAATGATTTTGCATTTCTCTAAGAGACATTGGGGCCAAAGGCAGACTAGACAAGTGTGTCTTCAGTGGTTCACTCTTCCAATTAGATCTCTAGACCTCCCACTGGCTCCTCAGGAAATTGCACTGGGATGTCTGGTTCAGTTTGGCCAGCACCCAGAGTACAAGACAGGAGACACAACTGATATTGAAAATTCTTTCTGTAATCATCAACCACAGACTCTGCATGGCTGAGAGATGTCATCTGGTGATCTTTTAGAGACTATTAGTGTTGCCCAACCCTTTCCTGACCCTGAGACTTTGCAGGGACAGGGATGTGTCACAGGGCACAGAACAGCATCAATAGCAGAGCCAAGACAGCACACTACCTACCTTGTGCCCACCAGAGTCTGCCGAGTGGCAGCAGGCAGGAAGGCATCTGTGCCTCCACACACAACTCTTCAGAACAACTCAATGAGCAATGGGTGCAGAAAACTGGGAAAACAACCATAAAAAACCCCAAGGATTTTAAATTCTTCCTTTTAGTAGCTGTTAAATTGTAAATACATTTTCTAAAAATTCACTCTCATATTTTGTTTTCTGTGTAAATGCACTTTCACTACATCACATGGTAACAATCAGTGATTCTTATATTACTTTCACTCTGAGAAATAATGCCTAATACCTAGGATCTGCATTGCCAAAACACCAACTGCATTTTGGAAACAAAGTGGATTTGTTGAGCAAGATGGCTAAACAGAACTTTTCAAAATAGTGTTTTATTATCTGTTGGTGAGCCTGTCAATTTTCAGTGGCAGATGTCTTTTCTAAGCTGTTTGTCTGTTGTCTGTAGTCATTACTGAAACAGCCCCTCAGCTAATTCTTACACCACTCAGTTTTGGGTAAAATTCTTGCATTTTGGCATCATAAGTGTGCCCTCTAGTGGTGATCTAATTAAGTATCTGGGGACAAGGGATTCCTGTTTTCATGGGAAATGAGTTTAGCTATAACTTGTCCTTGGCTATGTTAAAATGTAGTCTTCCTGAAAGCATTATTAAAGCACCTACTTGACAGTTTAGTCTTTCAGAAAGCAGTGAAAGGAGTGATTTCCAATGAACAAACAAAGCAAAATCAAATAAAAAACAGGTCCATAAATGAAAACCTAGCTTGTCCCCCTTCCTGAGAACAAATTCCACTCATGATGCAGGAGCTCCGCTTGAGTTGTAAAATAAGATGCACAGATGCTTGCTGACTCCACAAACGAATTGTTGACAGGGATTTTCAAATGTGTTTTAGAGTTACCCAGACACAAACATCTGTATTTGTATGCTAGTTTTTGGCAGTGTGTTTCCTCAATTTGATCATATATAGATGTGCTTTGAAGAAACAATAGACCATTAAGAATCCAGTAGAAATTTTCTGGGTATAACAGGGTTTGGTTTCTATTAAAAGGACCTGAAAAAGTTTCACTTCTAAATGTGTGTGTGTGTGTGTGCACGCGTGTGTGTGTGAGTGTGTGTGTGTGTGCGCGAGTGTGCGTGCGTGTGTGTGTGTGTATGTGTGATTTATTTTAACCCATTTTGTTTCTATTTTTTCAGATTTTGGGGTATAGAAGGTCCACAGTGAATGCTATTTTCACTGTAAATTTTACATGCATTTTCACAAGAGGCCACTACTCTATTTAATCCTAAATATTTTATGCTGTCACAAATGATGGTAAACTACCAATGCAAGATATAACTGCTTCAATCACATTTTGAAATGATTAAAACACAAAACCTAAAGTCTCTAACAAATAATAATTTCACAAGTGCTAAAATAAAAATAAAGATAATTTTCAGAAAATATTCAGCCAAGTCACTATCAGAATCAGACAGATGAGACATTTGTCAATGTGACAAATTGAAAGGTCCAGGGCTGTGCTTAAGACCCATGGCTAACCAGTTATTTTTGTTTGGCAGATTTAATATTCATAATTGTATTTACCTTTCTGGTATTGATAGATGAGCTTGTTGAAAATTCATGACCAGTTCAACATTTTTGTGGGCTTTGGACATCATTGAATGTGAAGATGTAGTGAAGCGATTCTTTGCATGTCTCTCTTCAAGATTCTTATGGGACTATTTTTCATCTTGAATCCCAGGATAAACTTGCAGGCTATGAGTGCCAAGCACTTGAATATACAAGGAAGAGATTTAGTAGCTCATTTGAAGATAAAAAGCTGGTATAAATCTTCACCATAGCTATACTGCTCCCCAGGGACGTAAATCAGGTGGCGGTAGATGGGCTAGAGGCCTGAAGGGAAAAGGGAGTTGCAGGCAGATCACCCTCTCCCTCTGTCTCAATCAGAAAGAGATGAGGGGTGCTTTTTGATGTTTTACTTATATTTTTTATCTATAGAATTACATATGAACAGAATCCAGAAAGTCCAAGGCAAAATGACCAAGGGAAAAAATGGGAAAAAGCTAGAGTACATGCCTTATTCCAAGAAGGGCCATGAAATTACAGTGGTATGAAGAGAACTGATGCCTTGGGAAAGAGCTGTAATTGCAAAATGATAGAGTCCATCCTCAAGCACAATGAGCCAGGCTGTTCATAATTTGACCTTTGCATAGCTGAAAAACCTTTCAAAAACGGAAGGTACCTTTAGAGACCATCAAGCCCAACCTCTACATTTTATAGGCTCTGAGAAAGGGAGTTGTCCAAAGTTACACAGTTCATAATAGTACATAACCTTCTCCTAGACCTCGTGGCTTCCAGTTTAGGAGTCTGATAAGCACCAGGGTCTTCTACAGGAAAATCAGTGCAGCAATCTATTATAGGGGCATGAGAGTAAAAAGGTCAGTTAAGAGACAACAGCAGGGATCTAGAAATGAGGATTGGACTTCATTTAGTTAGAACAATAACCTTGTATGATGCTCTTTCCTAACTCCTTGCACGGGTAAGAAAACAGTCTCAGAAAGAAGCAATATCTTGCTCAAGATCCTGCAGCTTTTATGTAGAGAATGAGACTCGCAGGTTGATCTTATTCCAAAGCCTATGTGGTTTTTGCCCTAGCTAAGTTCTGGCCCCTGAACTTAGCTAGGTCATCTCCCAAATAGAAAAAAAAAACCCCTACAGTTACAAATGATATGGCCAAATAATATTCCATTGTATGGATATCTGAAACTTTAAAAAATGAAGTGCATTTAAACAATTTCATCATCACTCACTAGACAAGTCAACCTATCTTTCCTGAGCACCTGTCGTGACAGATATATTACTAGCATCATTGTTGGAATATGGAGATAAATAAGAAGATACAACCAACAGATCTAATCATTCACTCAACAAACATCTAAGGAGTGTCTCCTATTCGCCAGCAATGTTTTGAGGCACTTGAAATACAAGGAAGCAAAATATGGTCCTGCCTTTCATGAGCAAACAGTGAGGACAACAGTATAAAGACCATGCATCACATATAGTAGCTACACAGGACATAACTGCTGAAATTTCCCACAAGTTATGGCAAGCTAATTTTTCACTCGAGAGGAGTACATACTCTATGATTGGGTTCCTGATCCCACAAATGTTCATGAATGAACTAACCCAACAGAGGACAGCAGCCAGGAATTCAGTATTTTTTGTTTGTTGCTTGGTTGGATTTGCTTTTTTTTTACTGAGGTAAAATTCACATAACATAAAATTAACCATTTAAAATTACACAATTCAATGGAATTTAGTACATTCACATGTTGTACAACAACCACTTCTATCTAGTTTCAAAGCATCTTTATCCGACCCAGAAGAAAACCCCATAACCATTAAGAAGTCACTCCTTCTTTCCCCACTCCCCTCAACTCTTGGCAACCACTAATTTGCTTTTTATCTCTATGAATTTGCCTATTCTGAATAATTCATATGACTGGAGTCATATGCATAATACCTGCTCATTTAACTCTGGCTTCTTTCACTTAGCAGAAGTTTTGAGGTTCGTCCATGTTGTAACATGTATCAGCACCTCAATACTCTTATTGCTGAACAACATGCCATCGTATGGACAAATCACATTTTGTTTATTCATTGGTCTGTTGATGGGTATTGGGGTTGACTCTACTTTTTCATTATCTTGATTAATGTTGCTATGTACAAGTTTTTGTATGGATGGATGTTTTAATTTTTCTTAGGTATATACCTAGGAGTGGAATTGCTGGATCATGTGTTAATTCTATGTTTAACATTTTGAGGAACTACTAAATCATTTTCCATTTTACATTCCCACAAGTAAATTATGAGGGTTCCAAATTCTCCTAGAGATTTAATTTATTTCTTACTCCTAGAGAAGTGTCTCACTAAATTGGAGACACCCAATTAGCCCAAATGATTGACCCTAATGCTGGGAATTAGGGGCTGGGCCTTTTAATTAATGCTTAGGCTGTTGGCAGAAACAAAGAAAATAAGGACAGCGAGAAGCTCCACCCCTGGCAGACCATTCTGTGAGTGCCTCTGCTCATGCTCAAAGCCTAAAAGGGAGAGTGGACAGGTCAGCAGGATTGCTGTGGATCCCCTGACACACATCAATGGGATTCATATCATCATGCCCAACAAAATAATGGGAGGAGAGCATTTTCAGCTACATGCCAAGCCTAGCAAAACCCAGAAGAATTTATGAAAGAATGACATGAAATCAATAATGACTGGTAATAAGGGAAAAATAGAACAGCCTTCTCTGTTAGACAAGAAATTGGACCAAGGGTCAATACACTGTGAGTGCACTTAGATCCTGTGATACTTGGCACTGGCTCCTGTCCTTTGAAATAAAGATCTGACATAAATCTAGGAAATAAATAATAATGATTATGTCTAGCTCTAAAGATGACGACATGTAAGCATATCACTGAAACCTGTTGTTATGGCCTGTCTCCCTTCCCCAGTGATCAGGCAGCTTGACAAACATTGAATCCATTCTTCCTCCAGCTATCTAGTTATCACTTCCTGGAGAGGTGAGCTCCATTCTGAAGTGACATTTAATCTTTTAAGCCATATGATGTCATTTTCCTGAGCTTACACTCTATCAAGATGACATGCCACTGTCTAAGAAAAACTAAGTCACAATCCCAAAGCTCCCTCTAAAAGCCTGAATTCTTAGGGGAGAGAAAGGCTGAGGAAAGGATCTCAATGATCTGGATCATCTCCCAATTCCTTGGATCTTCAGTAACCTGAGATTTAGGTAGTTGTATTTCAGAAGCTGGGTCCCCTGTTTCAAAAAATCTTCCAATAACTCCATTACATAAAACAAAAACTGAGCTGCTCTATTTGAAGAGGGGATAGGGTAAAGGTAAAGAGGATGAGAGCAGAGCTGCATTTATTACTCCACAGGATGGGTACTGTATAACTCTAGGGATCACCCTTCACATAGAGCAGCAATTCTCAAAGTGTGGCATGAATACACTGGTGGTCCCCAAGACCCATTCAGAGGGTTCCCTTTTTCAAATATATGTTTATGTGAGACTGCATTTTCTTCATATGCTTCAACCAAAGTAATGAATTACAACAGATCGAATACAGAAGCTGACATGAGAATACATCTGTCTTTTACGAAGCCAGATATCAAAGAGACTTACAAAATACAAAACATTGCCACCATTTTTTTACTTTGGAAATCAGATATTTACTTTGGAAATAAGATATTAAAACAAGTTATTTGTGTTACAAAGTAACAGATGTGTTATTGTTATTTTAAATTAATATGTTTTTGAAATTGTTTTAGTTTTAAATTCAAATACAGTAAATATCAATAGACATATTCCCATGTAAATAAAAGATCTTTTGTATCCTCAATAATTTTTAAGAGTGTAAAGTCTGAGAACCACTGACATAGAATATGATCTTAATGGGAGTTGTACAAAGCCCTGAGGCTCTGGAGGACAGAAAGGTTGGGTTAGAGGGTCTGAGTTCTACCTGCTCAGCCCCTTCCCCAACTTCCATGCCCCTGAAGGAGTCCTCAGGATACCTCCTCAGAACACTGACAGTTTGAAAATAACTGATTAGACTGGCCCCTTCACCTTAGAAACCAGGAAACTAGGGAAGGTGAAGGTCAACAACAGTTGGGGTTACATCCTTCCCCCCTGTTGGAGTTCAGGGTTCAAGTTCTCTCTCTTTATTCTGGGTTGCCACTGAAATAACAGTAGCAGCTACCATTTGTTGAACTCTCTGTACTTGGCACTGTACTAGGCAGGTTATAAAAATCCAGGTCGAGCCACCCCAAGTGCCTCCTTGTTTTCACTTTGCAAGCATATTTGGTGTGTAACATCTTATGTTTGCTAAAGCTACAGAGAGAGAAAAGCAAGCACCATGCTTTCCTCCCTTTTCTTCCATATTCATCTATTCAAGCCAGCCCTGGCTTTCTCAGTACAAAGAATTCAAGCTAGCACTAGCTTCCTTAGCACATCTTGATAAACAGTATGCAACCCACCAGAGAGAGGATTTTTGAAAAGGCAAGAATCAATTAACTTAATCAGGTTCCTATATAGTTCAAAAAAAGCCCACATGAGCAACAGCTGGGAAGTTAACAGCAGTGTGTTGGCAGCTTGCCATGCAGTGACTCCACAGAGTGAGCCTTTGTGCCTCCTTCCCTCCTGCCCAATGTACATCTCCATTCCTTTGAAAAAACTCTGCTTAGAAGGAGTGAGCTGAATATATAGTTGAGCTAATCTCTGTACCACCAGCGTGGCAATAGCAGGGCACACAGTGCTGGAAAAGAACTCCAAAATATTCTCACTCATCTCCCCAAATGGCAGAGCTGAGAGGGCCCATGGAAACTAGCTAACCAGGGCACTAAACTAGAAGTACACATCAGAATCACCTGGGAAGCTATTTAAAACATACAGGACTGCAAGACCCTGCCCCAGTGGAAATTCTGCTTTACTTAGCCAAGAATGAATCATATTCATGCATACTCCTGGTAGGGTACGAATCAGAACTCAACTCCCTCACTTAGCAGATGGGGAAACTAAGAGAGATAGAAAGATCTTTACCTAGAACATACAGAGTTCAAGAAACAGCTGGGATGAGAATCCAGATATCCTGACCCCTAGTCCAATGCTTTTTCCACAATTGAAGGGGTGAACTAGGATGTATACATACACATGTGTGTGTGTGTGGCGGCATGGGGGGCATTTAGAAATAATCAGACGCTTTTACCTTATTCACGCTTCTCACTTCAAATTCTCCTCCTTCCTTCCAATGTAATCATTGGATCCAAGCCTCTCACTAAGGGTCCAAGTTTGAAAATAACTGATTAGCCCCTTTGTTTTAGAAACTAGGGAACTAGGATGGTGAAGGTCAAGAACAGCTGGAGCTACATCCACATGTTTGCTTGTGGTTCAGGGTTAAGGTTCTCTCCTTCTTGTAAATGAGGAACCTGAGGGCCAGAGTTGAGAAGAGTCAGATTCAGCCCTGGGTCAGATTTAGAACCTATATTTATGTGTTTTCTGGCCTGTATTTCTCCCACTACATTTTGACCCCTAATCCCCATCCTGAGATAAATATATTATTATAAATTATTTTTCATTATTTTTCCTCCTACCAACAGGCAAGTTTTATTAGAAGTCAACATACTCCCTGAATCTATAGCATCAGACTGCCCTGGGAGCTGCTCTGATTGCATATTTCCAAACTAAGCTCATATTTCAAGGCTGCCCTGGAAATATTGGTAAAACCAGCATTGCTAATACAGAGAAATTATGGCAAATCTAAAGTGCAGTGTTGTAATGAAGCAAACTATTTGCATAGGTGGAACTTCTCTTAATTGTACTATTTTAAAGTTACGAATTGTTTTCTGGCCTTTATGCATAATTAAATATAGATGTTCTTGGAGCTTGATGTCAATTTAAATGTCAGCCCTTGAAAAGTAATTTGTTTGCATGTTCAGTGAACAAACCATTTCTCATTGGTTTCAAAGATCCAGGCTTATGCATCATAATTCAAGGTTGCCTTTATCAAAGCTAAAAAGGCCAGGCATAGTAGGCATGCAAATCCAGTTTAGTCAGCCTTTAAAAGAGAAGAATGAAGCTTTTGTTTCCCCACATTAAGTAACAAATGTATTAATTTCTTTGGGTATGGATATAATAATATAAATGCTATATTTGTGACCTCTCTACCCACAAAAGTCAGGTAAATAGTGTTCACTATGCCATTGTGGATTAAACCATTGGGAGGACTTTGAACAATTCTCTCTGGGACTCAGTTTCCTACTATATATAAATATATATCTGAAATTCTTTCAGATCTGATAATAAAAGGTAATCAGACACAGAAAGGCTATCTATAGAGGTGATTTTAAATGGCACTGTCTTAGAAAGCAGTTTATAAGTTTTGAAATTATTTAAGTTAAGCAATCAGCAGGAAAATTAGATCCATGAGTTCTTTCCTCATTCTGTTCTCTCTACATTCAGAATGATGTCAACTGTCCCAGTCCCTTTCTCAATGGCTCCAAGAGTATTCTAATTCCTTTGGACACCCCATCCAGTTCCAGAAATCTATTTTTCCCATGCATTCCCCAGTCTCTAAGGGTTCCTCTAGTATATCTGCACATATACCAGGGCTCATAAAAGGAGTATTGCTCATTGACAATACATGACCAACACATTTTGTTAAATGAAAATAAGAACAGATTGTTAAATAAGATATCTAGTATGACCCTATTGCCCCCAAGTAAACCAATTAGCCCACTCCAGTATGGCATAAGTCAGTTTCTGGGTCTATTTCACTTCCCTCTTAAAGTTAACAAAAGAGAATTTTGGAAGTTCTCTATAAGTACTTACTAATAGGTTATCTGTTTTATTCTCTTTTGTCCTAATTGAAGGTTGTATTAACATTTACAGAAACTCTCTTTTTAAAAATGTGTTGAAATGCTAATTTGATTACAATTCTTTAAATGGTTGTGATAATAGGATTCAGAGCAGGAAAAGACTTTTGATCCTAAAAGGTTCCATATTAGAAAGACTGAATAAGATTTAACACAGTGTAGAAACTTTTAGAATGCTGTTGGCAGTGGATCTGGATCTGAGGTTTTGGACTCAAGCCAATGCTAATTACTTTACAATTTTTTTCATTTAATTTTAACATCATCATCATCATCATCATAATGTTAAGAGATTAAGCTATTTACACAAGGTCAAAGCTAACAAATGGTACAGCTGATTGGAGGTTTTAACCCAGTCATTTGTTTCTAGAGCTTATGAACTTTACCTATGCTTTAAGGGTAGCATGATGCCAAAAAAGCAAAAGCCTGGGATATTTAAACTTGGGTCTCAGCCTTATTACTAATCCTCCAACTCTCTGAAACAATGCAAACTTTAGGCTAGATAACCTCTAAGGTTACCGCCAGCTCTAATTTTTTTTTTTACTTCTCAGTTGAATCCAACAATTTGCCAACTGATTATATATGGCAGAGAGATGGTGGTGATGGAGGAGACCAAGATGATACTGAGATTTATATATTGAAAAACACAACACTTCATTAACAAAAAGTGAGGGTATGATGATGAGTCTGGTTTTATATTAATGGGATTGGAAGGTTGGCAATACATACCTATATGTCTATGAAGCCTTTCAAATGGAACTTAGAAGATAGGTCTGGGCTGGAGACACTGAGGCTTTCCTCACAGCAGTGATAGTGAGATATTGAAATGAATGTAGAGAGAAAGAAAGGCAAAAACAGAGCACTGAGCATCTGAGAAATCCCAGTTAGAGGTATGGAGCAGGAAGACCTATCAACAAAAGAATAAAACCACAGAAAACAGCACACTGTCAATCAAGACATGACAGAATTTTAAAATGGGAGGTGAAGAGAGGAAGTCAGAGGTGGTAATCCACTACTGAACCTTCATAGCCCTTTCCTCTCTCTGAAGGCATATCTCTTTCCCATATGGGCTCCTAAGGTAAGGGTGAAGCTTTGCTTTCTCTTACCCTGGATGTAGAAGTCATTCAGTATTTTTCCATAGGACTGAATCACACTGCACTGGCTAGTTTGAATCACCACAGTCTTAAGGGCTGTGTCTTTACAAACAAAGGTAACAGGATGATTTAAAAAGCATAGGAACAGGAGCAAAAGCAGCTGCAAACCAAAGCACAATTTTTATGACAAGAATATGCCATGTAGGCCCTTTCAGCAAAATCTGTATAGGCCTGGATACCATCATTAACTGTATTGTATCTATGACTGAGAACAGAAAAGACAGTGACAGAAAGACCTAGAAATACACTGAATAGAATTCACCACAGCTAAAATGTGATATATCCTTTCCAAAGAAAAAGTTGATGGGGAGATGAGGTGGAGTCTATGAGAAGAGGCATGAGAAGAGATGAGAACAACAAAAACTAAATAAAGAGGTGGTTTTATTATCATTTCAATTTGAGAAACCAAATTGTGTCATTTTCTTGATTTTTCAAACATACTTGAAAGATATAAACATAAGAACAAAAAATGAGATCTTCTCAATATTTTGAATCAGTTGTAAACTGAACCTTTCATCATACACAGCTTAATTTGGTGCTCCAGCTTCCTGGGAGAGAAGCTTGTGCATGCCCAGAATGGTCATCATCACATTGAAGGAGGATGACATCAAGGCAGCAGGTAAGGCAGGATAAGATGTGGGCTCATAACCAAGATGCTTTTTAGCCTCTATGGAAAGAGGTAAAGGGTGTATAGGGTCAAATCAAGTGTCAAGAATATGTAAAGACTCCAGGAAGTTCCAAAGAAAAAGGTGTGTAACATACAAGTGCAGAATCTAGTCTGCGACAAGGAATTCAGGCAATCAATCATGTGTTTGGGGTCAGGCAGTTTGTAAAGGTCTGAGCACACAAGCAATCTGGAATAAAGTTGTGTGAGGGGAGTTCTTGGCAGTAATAATCAGAACTTTAAAAGGAAACCTACTCCCAAGGTTTCCTCTATTTATGCTTCCTATGGAAGTCTAAATGAAGCTTGAGTATGACTGGGCTTGGGCATGAGGGCACTACAGAGAAGGAATAGTTGGAACTGGAAATTGAGGGTACCATGGATTTTCACGATAATTCAGGATTGAGCACCACTCATCATCTCCCTAAAAAGAGGGTTCTACAGTAGTTCAACTATGTTCTGAGCAACCAGACATGAGAGT
The DNA here is from genome assembly GCA_004027375.1 of Macroglossus sobrinus. Lineage (NCBI taxonomy): Eukaryota > Metazoa > Chordata > Mammalia > Chiroptera > Pteropodidae > Macroglossus > Macroglossus sobrinus. Next base: position 60,281 of record PVKZ01003275.1, read on the forward strand.
AAAAGCCACATGTGATCTCAGTTTCCCTTTCTGTAAAATAGGTAAAGGAGTGGGAATCAGATGAGAATATCATTGAGAGTGTCTGATTCTAAGTTTGATCTATTCAACCTAAAGATGTAAGACTAACCTTGTTATTACTAGGTCTGATACTCAGTTTCCTAAGTGAGAAATGTATAATATCTTATCATGGGAATGAAAACACACACATTTAGCTTCCCTTAGCTTATTTGCACATCTTTTCCTATTTTTTTAGGTTAAATATCCTTTGAGTAATCTCTATGTTAGTTTGCTTAGCCTCAGATACAGATAGCTTGACTATATTCTTTTTTTCTTTCCCCCCCCTCTTTAATTCCCCACCCTTACTTCCACCCCTTGATCTACAGATGTTGTCATCTCCCTTTTTTTATGAACTGGATCTCTGAGGATGAGCATCTCTACCCAAGCACTCATGGCACACACCTGGCACCCTTCCCCACCCCCGGGCCTGGCGCTCTTACGGGGCCCAGTGCACCTGGGTCTTGGCCCGTGTCTCCATCTGGGGCACAAAACCCAGGACCTTCTGTGAACCCAGAACCTTCTGCATGTAAAGCAGACATGCTAACCACTACACTATGGAGCTACCCCCACTTGACTATATTGTTAATGATACCCTGCGAGTTGCAGGGTTCCTGGACAGAGATGGTACATAGTAGTGCTGACATCCACAGAGTTCATCACAAATCACTTTTCCTCTTACAAAACAGATTGTGTTATATGTTCTTATGCATACATATCGCCCAGCCCAGCATTAAGCACACCACTGATACTGCTGAATGAGAGGATGAATAATGAAACAAGCATAACATGGGAGAGTGGTATCATGTGATGGGTCTGAGTATCTTAGATAAATACAAGATTCCTCCTTGCCCTTCTTGAAAATAACCTCAAAACAGAAGACTAACTTTGTGAAAGGTACAAAGAGGACCCATATGTCCAGATTGATAGGGGATAAGGAAGATAGAATATGAAAAGAAAATGACATTCTTGAGGCATCCCAGAAAAATAATTGCAGTTTGGACCAAAAAAGGGCAAACCTAAACCCACAAAAGGGTTGAGGTGAAAGATACCACAGAGTTAATCTGACTTAAACTCTCTCATTTTACAGATGGAAACACTAAGGCCCAAAACAGAGGTGCCACTTGGCAAAAGTCAAAATAGCTCTTCTATGAGGAGCCAAGCAAAAGAATTTTAGACTGAGCCTGAATAAACTGAAGAACATAGTGAAAAATGGCTCCAAAGCTAATCTTTTTATTTATGTACAGGCCTGTGGGTACCTCCTTTGTAAATTGTCCTAACATGTGCTAGAAAATAGTTTCTGGTGTTCTCAATAAGGGACATGCATTCCTGTCATGAGAACCTCTTGGGAAGGATTGGGGCTAAATGTGGAGTGAGAAAATAATTAGCAGCTGGATGGTAGCAAACATGCACTAGACAATTTTTGTCTCCATTGATTCAACTGGAGACTTCCCTTTTCACTCTCAGCTCCTTCTACTTTTAGCAACATGATGATAGAGAGAGGAATAGGTCTGACCCTCCAAACCTATCCTCCATAATAAATTCAACCTAAACACCTGTTTGACAAACTTTCTAATTGAATCATCCAATTGTTTCTCTTAACCATTTCACTGAATCCTTTATGTCAATTCTGGGAAAACAGTCAAACCAGTGAAAGGGGAAAGCACAGTCTTTGGAGTATTTCTCTGGCTAGAACATATCCTGTTGCCTCAGTGAAGTTCCCAGACCTGGGTGAGGGAAGTGCTGGCTGTAGCAGCCAGAAGATCAGGCATGGGATGGCTAATGGAGCCTCCTGTTGAGTTCTGAGATTGAGTTCCCGGAAGTAGTTGACCCTGTACCAGGCAAGACGCCAGTAGAGTCTGATCAGGACCTCACTGTGGTGGCCAGCTACGGCCAGTGCCTGTCCTGTTCTCAAACCCACTAAGCTGATTCTGTTCTCCAACAATCCTTGGGTTTAGGCCAGAGCAGGTTTTTGACCTAGTTCTGACCTGCACCAGCAGCCTTCAGTGAATCACCACCCTCTCAGAACTCTCACTACATGCTATATACATCCTATATTTTCTAGATTGTTCTTTCCTTCCTGTATATTTTTCTTGCCTCTCCAGCTAAAGTGATAACTCCACTGTGTCTCATGTACCCTTCCTTATAGTCCCTGAGATAGGAGATAGGGACTATAAGTGTACATGGGATAACCTATAATAGACTGAATATCAGTTTGCTTTGCCCAACTCACAGGTACCCTTCCAAGTTCAAAAAGAGCTGTCTGACTGTCTGTTGCTTTCTCGTGAAGTTAACAAATCTGGATTGATCTGTGACTAGACCTTGCAGTGGAAATGTACAAATGCTTCCTGAAGTGGGGATGCAGAGTTATGAGAAAAGAATGGAACAAAATTGCTCATAGTAATAAGTGAAATTCTGTATTTTGCTATCAACAGTTAATCTACTATGTCACATCTCTTAGGAAACTATACAAAATTCAGTGATGCTAAGATATTGAAGCTGTGTTGCAAAAACAATTTTGTAGAACAAATAACTATCTTATACTGGCTATTTTATGCCTTATTAAACAACCTACAGTTTACAAAAACAACATTTCATAAATATGGTTGCAGATTCCTTAGTAGAGACTGCCAGGATTTGCAGTGAGGGAGAATCATCCATTTCCTCATTCTTCCTCTGAGCTCTTTTCCTGTTTGTCATACTCTGGGCATTAAGTAGCACATAGCCCCACGTCCAAGCACATTATCTAGAGTCCAAGATACTATATACAAGGTACCATGGGAAGGTATTCAAGCTACAGCAAGAACAATATAAGCTCAACCAAAGGAAATATTAATAGGAAACTAAACATTAGATATTATGGAGGGATGGAATGAGCCTTAAACTTGGAGTCAGGACACCTAGATATTGGTTTTGTCTTTGCTATTAACCAGCAATGCAGAGTCACTTCAACTCAGGGTGCTCATCTGGAAAATGCAGATAATTAAACTTGCCCTTCCCATCTCCCAGAGTTGTGAGATAAAATGTTACCTTTAAAAGCTTCATAGACTGTAAATCACTAGATGCATAGAAGGGACTATTGCTATTGTTATACTCTGAAAAGGCAGCTGTCAGAGGCAGTGAATGAGTTCTTTAAGCACCATGTTTAAGGATAGGCTGCCTGACATGTGTGCCAGGAAGACACTGAAGGGATTTTTGTGGTATTGGTGGAGTTGACAGTAGATGCACTCCAAGGACTTTTAAAGCTCTAACTCTGTGAGTCAAGAATGTACAGTCTTCTAATAATTTTTTTTAGTGGTGACCGTGTGTTTGAATTGAACTATCATTCTATTCTCCAAGCCTCATTTTTTATGTTTATTTTTATTTCTACCAGGTCTTTTCTGATTACAAAATTCAAGTTTTAGGAAACTTGAATAATATAGAAACATATAAAGAAGAAAAAAATCACCAATAATCTTGTTTGCACGGTATATTTACATCCAGTCACTTTTTCTAAGCATTTCATTATTTTTTAAAATTGGTATATTTCACAAAATGAGGATATGATTAGTGTTTTATTCTCAGAGGATTTTTAAAAAATGTACTATAAACATTTTCCTATAACCTTAAATCTTTAAATATTCCCTAAGAACATGGCTTTTGATAAATACCAAAGTAATATTCTAGTCTACAATGATACCTTAAATTAAAATACTTTGGACATTCAGAGTCCTTTAGTTTTTTTTCTATTATAAGCAATGTTCTAATAAAGATCCTTATACACAAATATGTGTATCTAATTATTTCTTCGGTGAAATTTCTAGTAGCAAAACCACAGAGTCAAAGCATATGACCATTTTTAATTTTCTTGATCACATTGCCAACATGTTCTCCAGTAAGGACATAAGTAATGTATGACTCTCACCAGTGGTGTATAAGAACATCTTTTAACTGCATCTTCAACCCTGGGAATTTAGATTTTAACATTTCTCAGCAAATTTTGCATGAAAAACTAATTTCCATTGTTAGTTTTAATTTACAGTTCATTAACTGTGAGTGAAGTTGATTTTTTTGTCTTTTATTAGCTATTTTTTTACATAATCCGTCATAAATTGTCTTTTGTATTAGCCCCTTATAGAATCTACAATTCACACTGCTCTGCAAATATAATCAGTTCTAAGTCATCAATACTAAATGAGAACAGGGGTGTTCTGAATGACCCCAATTCTATCATAAGTTCCAAAAGCTTCTCTCCCAGTAAACCACTCACAATACTGGGAATGGGGGGCTGGAGAGAGTGGGTGTATATACTGAAATCCGGTGGTGATTTGTGTTTCCCTGCCTTTACTTCTCCTGCTCTAATTCTTGTATAAGAGCTAATGAGCAGCAAAACTGACAAAGGACTAAAAACAAAAAGAGAGAAGAAGAAAGGGCATGGCTAATCCCTTAACTAGTACTGAGGAAAAGATGGGGTTTGCCTTTAGAAAGGCAAAACAAACAAACAAACAAACAAACAAACAAACACTTTTTTTAAGCCCTGCAGTTCCCAGTATGTACCACTTGATGGCAATCCTCCATTGGTCAGTTAGGCGATAAGCTAGGGTTGCCCAAGGCTAGAGAAACTGAGGAAGCAGCTGCTGACATCAAAAGACAGGCATATCAAAGCAGCGAACAGTTAAATATAGGTGGCTTTTGGATACCACTGGATACATGGATTGCTTATGTACAAGGACATGAAAAGCAAGAATTACACATTAAAGACAATGAGACTTTGGGGACATTGGCTGAGGCGGGTCAGAGAAGGGGAAATGCATTTCTTCCTACTTCATTTGCTCCTATTTCCTCTGCTCTATTTTTGTTTTCCTTTGATTTACTTCTTTGTGCCCAAAAAGGCAAAATTACCTGTTTTGGGCTTGTAATTGTACAGGTATGCTTGTATGTACAGTATGCTTCTCAGGAGCTGTAGAGGAGTGGATGCTGCTGCACTGTAGAGACTGGGAATTGCCCAAGCCTGGTCTGTTGCTCTGGTAAGGCTGTTCAGGAAAGCAGGGACAAAGTTCCTGGGAGCAGAGAACAGAAAACAAATCACAAGGCCCTTTAAGTTTTGTTCTAACCCCAAAGGCAGTATGGTATAGGAGAAAAATCAAAGGTTTAGAGGCAATCAGCTTCAAGTTCATTTCATCTTGGACAATTATAAATTTGTGATCTTGAGCAAGAGACTGCACTTCTCTGAGCCTCCTTGTCTTCCCATATAAAATGGAGGATAATAGTACCTACCTAAGAGCATACAAGAAAAACTATTACTGTGATTATGATGATTTCCTAGTTCCACCTAGGGATGCAAAAAGCAGTACATATAATAGTCAGTAACATCCTCAGTTTTGGATCAGACAGTCCTGGGTTCTAACATGGGCCCATACCTTATGCTGTGTGTTACCTTCAACAAGCCACCCCTCTACTCTAAAATGGGATAATAATAATACCTATTCCATAGGGTGATATAAGTATTAAAAGAGAACATATATTTAAGGTACACAGTATAGTACCTGACATGCAGTCAGTCATTGGTAGGTGCTATTCATAGTGGTAGTAATAGTCTTATATAAGTTTTCACCAGTCTTTGGAAAACACAGTCAAGAGAAAGGACTTATATATCTAGTGCTAAGAGAAAATGGCTTTGTGAAGCCAGTCAGTGCATGGAACCAGACAGATCTGAGAAAGAGTAAACACCTGCAGGAGCCAGCACAGGATACAATTAAAAAATGGTATCTGCTATTTCAAACCATGTGCCATTTGCCTAGAATGTGTTTTATTTTAAGAATCAGGGTCGAGACAGATGTTCTCCCATGGATTCAGTTGTTTCTTCTGAAATAGTTAGAATAGTCCAAGGTGAAATATGAAGGGAAATTCTGAAGCCAAACCTTTCTGGAAACTGAGACCCAGACAATAGGCAACGGCTTGCCCAAATCACAGAGTCAGTCATGTAGCAGGAAATGGGCTCCAGACTCCAGAGCTATCAAGGGGGTCTTCTCTCACTATATCCTGCCCTCTAGGTAGGCTACTACATGGCTAGTCCTTTAAAGAGTGCATTACATAAAAGCCAAATAAAGATTCTCCCCAATTTGAGTGAGCCATTGTTTCATATACTTGTCTAGCCTCAAAGTAACTGGCCAGGCCATATTTCCACCCCCAACAACAGGTGCAAATATGGTTTTTATTTATCTTTTGTTCATTCAAAGCTTGATTCATACTTTTTTTATGCAAGAACAAGGAAACAATTATATGATTCATCCAGAAGTCATGCATGTACTTCTTTCTGATTTTCCATGGCACTAAATAATTTTCCTAATTTTATATATGTTAATATTTAAAATAACATGTTTCTCATGTTCCTGAACACTTAAAAGATTTAGAAGAACAAGGCAAGCCCTCTAGAGTCCTTTCTAGGCACAATGGTAATATTTCAGGTAAATGCCTCCAGATGTACAGCAATGCTTGTTTGAGGATATAGATCCAACTATCAGGGTTCTCAGAAGGCAAAGTAAGAAGTAGGTATATCAATCCAAACTTCACAAAACTTCAAAGAGAGCAATGGGTAAGATGATGGCATGGGTACCATCATCTGCCAACCCCAAACCTGCCAAAATAAAGACGGACACACACCACCTACTAAAATCCCCAACCAAAATAATCTGGGAAACAGACAACAAAGAGTGGCTAGATGTATGGGCCAAAACCCAAGTGATCTTTGAAAAGGAAGAAGGTAAATCTGCAGGCTGAGGTTCAGAATAGTGAATAGGTAGAAGTCAGAGAACACCTGGTCATGCAGTGGTCCCTACAGTAGGACCTTGGGGCTTTTGCTGACAGAAACCTCAGAATCAGCAAATAGAGGGATGCATGGTGCAGAAAACCAGGCTCCAGAGCAGCACGGATCTGGGTTACATTTTGTATCCCACACTCCATGTGGGAGAAAATGGCAAGCTAAAGCATCACTGAATGAAAGGGGCCAGAATGAAAAAGAGTAAAGAAAACATATACTGAGCAGTGGCTAAAGAACTAGGGCAATATCCAGCAACTATTATAACTGATAATCATAATAACCATCATCACTTACACACCAGGCACAGTGCTAAATGCTTACATCAATTCAATCTTTAGCTATGATATCAGGAAGTAGTAGATCCAGAATTCAAACCTACGCCATCTGACACCAAAGCCTGTGTCTTATCCACTGCATTTACTACAGCATTTAAAAAAAAAAAGAATCATCAGGGCTACCATTAGATGCTTTCTATGTATATGCATCAAAGATTTTTTTTCTTTACATTTTCCATTCCTAATTTCATTGAGTCCTCCCAACAACCCTAAGAAGTTCTTAATATGGATGGAGGAAACAACTGAGCCTCAAATAGTTCGTCATTCACCCAAGTTCACACTAAGAAACTGCAGAGTCTGATTCAAGTTGTGCTTTCCTCTCTCCTTGCTCAAGAGGAAACTTTGGGGTAATAAGCCTCAGAGATTTGAAGGACCACTGTATGATGAGGGAAAAGATTCATCCATCTCCATGGTGTCCCAGTGCACTCTATATCTTTACTTAAATATGGTTCTAATGTCTTGAGCCAACCAGGCTCCAATGATTGTTAAGCAGATGCTTTGGCTTCAATTGGTTGTCTGGCTTCCCAGGCTACAGTGCTGTGATTTAGCCTTCCTGAATGACTCCACTGACCCAGTCAATCAAATAACCTATCAGTCTGACAGTCAGTTGGCTGGAATGGTTTTTCATTCCACTGACCTGTTTGACTGCATAGAATAGGTTGACAAGCTGCCTCAGGGTTATGTAAATACAGGGGGAAATCCTGAAAGTTGTGGTTTAAAGGATTATCTCCTTTTAGAACCCTCCTATAAAGTAACTGAGAACAAGGAGCAAACACATTATCACCTTCAACATAGGCAGTTGGTTCTTAAATCTGGCTGTATGTTAGAATCATTTGGAGAGTTTTTAAAATACTGATGCTCAGGCCTGCCCCACCAGATTTCAATGTAATAGGTCTGGGTAGGGCTCGAGCATCAATTTTTTTCCTGTTTACTCTGGTATTGATTTTTATTTTGTCTTACCTAAAAGGCAATAAGTGTTATGAATGATGGAAACAGACCAGGAAGAATTGGAAAGCAAGCCACTGGTCCCTTGTGACTTTCTTCTACAGCCTTGGCTCTAGTACAGAAAGAAGATACTTTGTCAATTTTCCTGGAACAAATGAGTCTAAGCCAAAAACTGCAGGATCTTGCAGGTATGTAGTTTTTAGAAGCTGGACTATTCGATACAAACTTATAGAGCTCACTAGAAGATCAGAGAACCAACACCAAACCTTATTTAATAAAGAGGCAAAACATGACCTGAAGCTCTGACTTCCTCATAATGAATCCACCCCTGCCCCACAACCTCTGCCTTGAAAGATGCCACGCCACTCCACTGTGATGTTTCATAAAGGATGAGAGAATTTAGCCATGGCTTTCTAGCATAAATAAAACCTACTGAACAACTCCTATCTCATTTCCTAAAGTCTACAATTATAGGCACCCAAAAGAAACACACTGTAGGATTGTACTAGTGTGCCTCTGGCAGACATACACAGAAACAAACTATTCGGGATTTGAGCTAGCAGAATCGCAGGAGTATCATGACCAACAAATAATAAAGAGCTCATTTGGATTTCCCATTTCTTGCCCTGGAATGTCTGGTTCTTTAATTTACTGATGAAACCAGAGTCAACTTTTGTTACCTAACCGATCTGTGTCCTCAGTCATTCAAGAAACATTTATTATTACTGTGGGCCAGACCCTGTGCTATAAACTGGGGACATAGGGAGGACATGGTCCTGGTCCTCGAGAAGCTCACAGTCCAGCAAGAAAGACAGATATATAAACAATGACACGTAGTGTAATAAGGTTTAAAGTGGGGAGGGAGAGGTTGTGCAGCTCAATTTTAGAAATCAGGGAAGGCTTCTTGTAGGAGGTGATGCCTAAAATAGGCAGATCTCTCCCTTCCACTATAGCAGTTTGAGGACAAAACCTGTGCCAAAGTAGGGCTTAGGTCAATAATAGGACTTTGCCCACCTGACTCTCCTCTGTAATTGAGGAAGTTCATTAATTCTCTACTTAAAAGGCATATGAAATCAGCGGCAATCTTGCTGGTAGGAAATAAATGTAAGTAGAAGAAATGAGGCAGTTTAGCTGGCAAAGGGGAGTAGCAGGTAGTCCTGTCCCTCTCTTCTATTACTTTCCCTATTGGTAGCAATTAAAGCACTTCCTTGCCCCTCCTGGAGAAAAATATGCTGCTCTGGCCTGCTTTTGGGAGAGAGATTGAAGCATGTGATTGGTGCAAAGGAGACTAGGAGAAAGAACCTTGAGTTTTACTCCTGGCTCTACCTCTATGAGCTGTGTGACCATAACAAGTTCCTTCCTCTCTCTAGGCCTCGGTTTTCCCATTTGTACAAGGAGTGGTTGAGTTCAGAACTCTATAAGCCCCTTCCAGTCTGATGCTTTCAGATTCTTTGCTTTCCCAGAGTTAGACAGACATGGGGCAAAAACAACAATCCAGTTAGTACGATTGCCTCTGTCATCTCTGTGGATACTGGGGCCATCAAAGGATGCTGGTCCTCAAGTCCCACAATCTCCAGATTGGAGCATAGCATTCTGCTTCCCACTAAGGTAAGGAAACAGCAGGCTTGCAAAGTTTAGAAAATAGTGACATGAAAGGCACACCATTAGTGACAAAAGTCCATTATTTTCTCTAATAAAAAAAATAGAGAAAAAATAGATGACATTTTTTAAAGTAAAGCTATTGCTTCTCTGCCACAATGCATGGGGTCAGTCAGTACACCCGTGCATCAGACGTCAGATATTTTCTTTCTTCTCCAACATGGCCTTCTCTTTGGGAATAGAGTCTAGTATCAATAACAGCATTAAAAGGGGAACTGTCCTGCAACAAAGCTAAGCTACAATTCTGACCTGCCAATTAGAAAAAAAAAAAGGCGATTCAAAATCCAATAGCCATTATTGTCTACCTCTTTTCTTTTGAAAAATCCTTTCATTTTTCTCTTTTCATCTTCTTTGGCTTCTCAAGCCAACCCTGAACACTTTGGTGATACTCAGGAGTTCATTAGGAGTTTACCTCTTGTTAAGCCTCACTTAGAAAGGATCACTGGTAATGGGACCAAAATATATCTTCTCAGATTTAACTCCTCTTTCCCACAAAGCTGCTGTCCTTGGCTGCCACCACTATTGTCACCATTTAGGGAAGTGGCTACATACCAAACTTTGGTACCCAAGGAGGAGCCATCCACAATTACACACACTTGCCCATCTACAAATGCTGACTAAGATGGGGCTGAGTCTTAATGGATCACAGTTGGGAAGAACCTTTCTACAGCCAGAGTCTCTTTATTAGTTTATTTCCTAGAAAACCACTGTCTATGGGAGGCCTCTCATCTCTTAACTAAGGTTCTCCCAAATATGCCAAATGAGTGCATGCTTTTACTCACACACTTCCCCCCACTTGGAACAGCTTTCCCATCTGACCCAGCTCAAATATCATCTCCTGTGAATAGTCTTTCCTGACTCTCTCCCCTCCCAAGCAGAAGTAATCCTTCCTTCCTTTGAGTTCACATGGTACACTTTGTTCTTGCCACTATCATGGTACTTATCACACTACATTACAGCCAGTTGGCAACCTACCAGTCACCCCTATGAGACTGTGAACTCCTTGAGGACAGGAGCCATAGCTTATATTAGAACACTTAACTTGGGGCTCGGCCCATAAAACATTTCAGAACTGAACTGAATGGGAGGGCAGTAAATGCGGCCTTCAGTAGTGAAATCATAAAGAAGTATTACATGGCTATAACATTCTGTGACTCTAAAAATGAAATGTAGTCCCATAGACACACTGGTTTTAGGGCTTGAGGAGGTACATATTCTGGCCTCATGAGACTAGTATAGAAATAACTATTCTCTTAACTAAACACACTAGATGTTTAATTTAGTTGCAATAGTTTGCGATCAAGTTCAAGACTAGTTAGTTAACATATACCAACATGATGTGTTTGTGCTAGGCAGATAGATGACTAACAGCCATGAACTATGGGCTACATGTCTATAGGAATGGCATAGTGGAGGGAAAGCAAGATAGCCTGGGTACATTTATTTTAAATTGGGCAATTCACTTGTATAAAACTAAAGCAGAACTTTTGGCAGAGTCATTCTGCAATATCAAAGATCTATAGTGACTGCAGCCTGGTGGAGAGAGTGCCACTAGTTACAGTTGCATGGATGTAAATAAAATATCCTCTGGAACAAAGCATTTTAATTTGAAGTGATTTTAGCAGGAGCAGCTGACAAATCTTTCAAGGAAACTGGCAGTGTAAAGAGGAACCTCTATACCAATAGAAAAAGAGCTTTTGAAAATAGCTAATGAAGTTTTAGCATGCAGCCCCAAATATGAGTTAGGCCCATTTAGATACTCGTCAATGTGTTTCAGAAACAAAGCAAATTAACCAAGGCTGGGGGTTTAGGAAACCACACTCCCCAGATCCCTTCTTGAAGTTTCCTGTGAAACAACAGGAGCCCACAGCCTCTTCTCAGCTAGCCTCCCACCACAATCTGTGGCAACTGCACCTTATCTCTGACCTAGACAAGATCCAATCTGGACATGTGTACTTGTAATATTCTCCCCCAATTCCAGTGCCTAGAACAGGCCCGTAAACCTATAGATGCTCAATAGATGTTGTTTAGTTTGAATTTCTAGAGAAAGTGTTTTGTTTTGCTTTTTAGAAAGAAAAACTGCTAATCACCAAAAAAAAAAAAAAAGCCAAAGAAAACCTGCAAGCCACTTTGTGTGGTTGGTATCAAACCAAAAGGAAATGGGGTAATGAGTGAACAAGTAACATTCCACAACAATTTATTTTTAAAACTAGGACAATATGTGGACTATACAGTAGTGCTGCTAGCTTTGTTTATATCTATAGGCATCTGTTTGAGGTTTCTTTGGCTCTGGTACTTAATTTCTTTGGTGTGATGATCCAAGGGTCTGGGAATTGGGTAGAATTACTTGGATGCATATGTGCAGTTTCCCCAAACAGGCATAACATTGTCTTAGGAGATGGAACTCTCAAAATTCTGTGATTTAACAAGTACCCAATAAAACCCTCCTGTTTCAAAATTCCTAGCCTCCCCACCACCATCACTCTGAACCTGCAGCTAGAACATAAAATTATATCATTAACAAATCAAGTTTTTGGCTTAAGTATTCACCTATGTGTTTGAAGTCTTAATTACACAACTTCTGAATTTTTATTTAATGAAGGGAGAGCATACAATAAGCCACAAACACCTGGTTGATCTTTTACTTCTCAGCTCCTTGAGGGCAGGTCAACCAGACCATGCAAGCAGTATAAGGAATGATGAGCTTACCAGAAGATAAAGTCCAGGACACAGACACTAATTTAAAAGAGAAAAGAAGACAAATCACAGGTACATGGGCCCTTGTATAACAAGCCAGATAGATATTTAACAGGCCAAGGATTTGTTTTGGAAACACTTAACATGATTTCTTGATCCATGGTCTGGTCACCCACAGCTCAGCCCAAGCTCTGGGTATGCAAACAAAGATCTAGGTAGAGGACAGCTGCTATTCTGGATTCACCTCACTCCCAAAAAACCCTTAGGTGCAGTATGCCCCACAAGATGGGAGAAGTTGTTTCCTGTGGCAACAGCTGCTTCTATCTCCCCTCTATATCCTACTTTCTAATGAGGTAATCTAGTCTTCAGTTCTATAATAAAAAAATTATAAAGAGGAGGTCTCTTGAGTTATGATTGCAATGAAAAGTAAAACTCCATCAGCACATTCTCAGGACTTCACCTTGGAAGGCAGATGCATGATGCTGTCCATTTCAGGGCTGCTCCTGGCTCCTAGGGACCTGAGCGCAAAGCCCAGACAGGAGTAGCCGCACATCCCAAATGCAAAGAATTCAATATGCAGCCTCACCAGACAGAGGAAAATGGAGGGGCAAGCCCTAAGCTGTTCTTCTCTCAGTACATCTTCTTCACCAAGAATCCCTTCCTCTTTCTTGTGGTCCTAGAAAAGGAAGGACAAGAAACCTTGGTCCTATGGGATATCACCTTCGAAAACCATTATTTTCCAAGCTGTCTCTTCCAGGATGCTCCCAAGAGCAATATTTTGTTCATAAGCCATTTATCATTTATTAAACAGCAACAAGGAAACAATTCTGAAAAACTTGCAGGCCTTCTGTGACATGTCTCCAGAGTAATTCCTGGGTCTGTATTCTAATGGAAGCGCCCTTGACATCAGCCCCAAGCTACAGAGTTTGGGTGATTATGGCTACCATCCATTAGGTACTTCCTCTGTGCCAAGCATTGGCTCAATGTTCCAATGAGCTCCATTAATCTTACAGCAACTCTACTAGCATCTCCATTTTATAAATAAAGAAACTAATATTGTGTGGGGACAGGTGACTTATCCAGATGACAAAATTAAGAAATTCTTGAGCTGGGATCCAAATCCAAATCTGCCTGAAGCCTGAGAGAAAGTTCTTTTACATGAAACTGGATGGAGTGCCTGGCATTCACTTTCTAGCACTTTCCCTGCCTGGCATTCACTTTCTAGCACTTTTCCTGCTATAATCTCCAAGTGGCAGAGCCGTTAAAAAATCAGACACCAGATTCAGCCACTTACTCCAATGGAAATCACACTGCCTGACTTTGAAGGATCTGACTGACAGATACCAGTCAGAGATGAGATGATACAATCACCTACTCCCAGATCCCAATTTTCCCCAAACAAATCTTTCCATCAAAGTCAAGTCATAAACCAGAAAACAAATCAAGTGAGCTCAACATTGTGCTTTTATTGATAAAGTTTTACCTAAGAGAATAAAGTAAAAGCAAAGTCTTTATCCAGCTTTCTGCCACAAGCTGGCAGCCTCTTCACTCCTAGGAACAGGGTGGGGGGTGGAAGGGAAAGATGGGGAAGAGAGCTATAACTACGACATTATGTCTTAAATGGGTAACTGTCCTCTCTTATCAGTACTATTGTGAAAAGAGGAAAAAGAGGAACCAGAGTAACAGGAAGGATGAAACCTCTGGTCTTGTCATCTTCTATGACAAAGGTCCAGTCTTCCAGAGCTCTATCTGAGGGACAGATGCAGAATGCAAAGAGAACCTATTCTCTTGACAAGAATGGTGTTCCTTTGTGGGAATAAAGCAGCCTCAGGAGAAGTTCTGGCTGGCTGGACACAGAATGACAACCTTTCTTGGACTTCATCCTGTTTCTCTGTCCACTTCAAAGGGCAGCAAGACTGCAAATTTTGGAAGTACACACTAAGATTTTTCTAAAGCCACTCCTTGTCAAAAGTGAAAGAGTATAATTAAGCTTACTCTAAGAAGTTTGTGGGTGGAAGAGTACTATTGTTTTAGTACTCTAAAAAGGGTAGCATATATGGTTCTGTCCCAGGAAACCTAGCACTGGGAATTTGTTTTGCATTTAAAGAATTGGGCAGGACAAGGGTGAGGCAAGTGAGGCATTCACCTTGGGAATAAACTGTAAGGGGCCATCAAACTACTCAGTAATCGAGATGGTTTTTAAAATAAATATATTTTAGAATACTTTCTAATTTACAGAAAAAAATGTGTGTGTGTGTGTGTGTCTTTTCAGAGCCAAAACGTCATTTCCCTAGACACAGAAAGTACTGCAGAGCAGAAGAATAGGAAAATATAAAAAAAATTTAATCCACAACAAGAGTGATCTCAGAAAACTCTTAAAACCCTTGGGGCAAAGGTGCTATGTGGATATAGATATGCAATCGAGCATTGTCTATTAAAGATAAAGCAGGCAGCCTCATTAGAAGCAATCAAAATTACAAAAGGGGAAAACCACTGCTCAAAGAGTATCCTCCAAGGTCAATTCCAAAACCAATTACATTAGAATCACCTGGGGTTATTTGCTCTTGTTGTTTCTCTGGTCCCACTGTGATTCTGATTCTTGAGGAGTGGGGTCCAAGAATCTAAATTTTGAACAGGCGCCCTGGGTGATTCTGGGTCAAACTAAAGTATGAGGATCATTGACTTAGAGCAAGACCCAACAAAGGAAGCATACTTAAAATATGAACCTCCCTAATGTATCTACTTCGAGAATTAACATGAGACACTCCATCCATCATCCATCAAAGCAAGATGGCCAAAGTGTGTCAGTCTTCTTTACTCTCTTTTCTGGTCTTATAAACTATGGCAAAGTTGCCCAAGGCAGGGGCATGGTTTTCTAAGAAGAGATTGTTCTTATAAAAGATGGTAAGTGTTCATAACTAATGAATGGATAAAGAAAATGTGATTCACGCACAGACACACAGATATAATGGAATACTATTTAGCCATTAAAAGGGGGAAAATCCTCAATTTTGCGACCACGTAGATGTAACTTGAGGGAATTATGCTAAGTGAAATAGGTCAGACAAAGTAAAACAAATACCATGTGAACTCACTTATATGTGGAATCTATGAAAACCAAATTCATAGAAGTAGAGATCAGATTGGTGATCACCAAAGGTGGGGAATGGGAGTGGAGAAATTAGATGAAGGTGATCAAAAAGTAGAAACTTCCAATAATAACATGAATAAATTCTCAGGATCTAATGAACAACATGGTTACTATAGTTAATAATACTGGATTGTATAGTTGAAAGTTTCTGGGAGAGTAGATCTTAAAAGTTATCATCACATTGGAAAAAATATAACTATGTGAGGTGTTGATGTTAACTAAATTTATTATAGTAATTATCTCACAATATATATAAATATTGACTTGATATTTGATGTTATCTACCTTAAACTTATACAATGTTATACGTCAATTATATCTCAATAAAACTGGAAATAAGATTCTTAAAAAAGATATAGCAACCAAAGAAGCCTGACTAGAAGTCCTGAATCCCACACAGGCAGAAAACCTGCCACAACATTGACTGTACCAAGAAGCTTGCCCAGGAAAAGCTCTGCTCTTTAGCTCCTTAAGGCAGCAGAAGCTTTCTCGAGTGGCCCATGCCCCCTCAAGGCAAACTGGCCAAGATAGAAGGACTTCACATACATTTGCCAAATCTGAGAGCATTTTCACCAATGTACCTTCTTAAATGTGGGTCCTTCCCACTTCTTGAGTAATAAGCCAGCTGGAGCTTCCCTCACTTATCCTTTGCTGCTGACTTATCAGTCCTGTTTCCTCCTCACAGACTGGTATAGGACACCTATATAAATTGTCCCACTGCAAAGAAGTAGCCAGCTAGACAGCATCTGAGTGCTGATGAACTGGAGCCTTACATCCCAAGAGGTATAAAGAAATCAGCAGATGGAGAAAACGACCAGAAACTTCAAAGGATCACATTTTCCCTGAGAGTTATCTGGAACTTACCTCAAAATACCTTCAGAAAGATAAAATTCCTCTTGGAATTTGGCAGGATGGAAAGTCAATGCAAAAAGACTGACCTGCTAACTTTCTTCCTGGGCTTTCCCATAATTTATTTACAGGGAGTTTAGAAAAGCTACCCCACCTTTCACTCAGTTTCAAGTTCCTTTTCTCCACAAAACAAAGAAAATAAGGTGAAATATGAAAGACATGAATCAGAGGGATAATTTCTGTGTTGGCCAGAGTGAAAGTATATTTTTTTTTATTTTTTATTCTCTTCTCTCATAAGTCAGTCCTATGATATCAGAGGATAGTTCTTCTATTTAAAAATGCATTTCAGATTGACTTTTGGGAAACTCTCACTATGTAGAATTCACCTTCCTGAACTCTTCAGATTTCTGGACTGGCTTATGATTTCAAATAAATTAATTTAAAAGCAAATAACTTAGCTGATGAGAGGAGGGAGTGATTGCTTAATGGGAACAGGATTTTCTTTAGGCTGATAAAAACGTTTCGAACTAGATAGTGATGATAATTTCACAAAATTGTGAGTGTACTAAATTACACTGAATAGTACAATTTAAAATGGTAAATTTTATGTTATGTGACTTTCACTCAAATAAAAAAAAATATTTTGGTGATAGAGAAGTTTTGCTGAGTCCGAGCCAGCAAAGAAACAGAACTAAGACAATGCAAAAGTCCTTGACAACAAAAAACAGTCCAAATCACAATGCTTGGTGATAACAGCCAGTATTTATTGATTATTATAAGCTAGGCACTATGCTAAATTATTTTACTGAATCTTCACACAATAATCCTATAAGGTAAGTTCTCTTTATGATTCACTGTGGAAACTGAGGCTCAGAGAAGTGAAGTGACATATTCAAGGTCACATAGCTGATAAGTAAAATCTTGGTTTCATCTCATAGTTACCTGACTCCAGAGTGCATACTCTTCACAGTTGACATGTCCTGAGGGAATATGTGACCCATCAGTAGGCACATAGAAGGAAAAGGGTTCTCTCTGCCCATAAAAACTCCATTTCTTTAAATAAAAACCGAGCTCTGTAGAGTGAGCACTTTGAAATGGCACACACCATGAAAGGTAGAGTTAGGAAGCAATAATGTGGGGTAAAGGAGGCGAGGAAGATAGAAAAATATATACTCAAATTAAGAAAAAATTTAGAAAGGAAAAAAGTGTGTGTGTGTGTGTGTATGTAATGAGTGAGTGAGAGAGAGACAAAGACAGAAAAAGTGACACAGAGAGAGAACTAGAGCATGAGTGTGAGAAAGAATGAGAACTGTTTGATTCAATAGTGGGGGACAAGAAAAGGTTGGTAAATGCCCACTTTTCCACTTTGCTCTAAACACACATTAGACCACTCACTCTTGAAGCCTGGGCACCCCTCACTTGTAGGTGTGCTTGTCTGAAGGAAAAGGACATTTGAGGCTCAGGCCAAAAGCATTGCTCTTTAACAAAACATTTCATATGTTAACTAATAGCAATAAAATAATAAAACATTGATAACTAACAAGACTTGTAATTACTCCACTTGGGGTGATGTGATTTGTATTCAATTCAGCTTAAATAAAAGGAGATCATGGTTTACAGGTATGGAATATGAGAAAAATAACTTTTATCTAAGAATCTTTCATCTTATATGAAGAATAAAGAAAAAAATACTTTCACCTCTGCTTTGGCACTGGGAAGCCTGCAGAGCCCTGGCTAATTGACCCTAGAAACTTCAAGAAAGATGCTAGAAAAAAAACAAAATCATCCTTTACCTATCTGAACAAAATCCACTAGATTCAAAGCACTCCACAGGGAAAGTGCATCTGTTCTCCTTGGTGCAGCCCTGTCTGCAAACTCCCAGAATGAAAAGAACTGCGATTCTTGGGGACTGAAAGGGGCCCTGAGAAATAAGTGCCCAGAAGTCAATAGTCTGCTGTGGGAGGAGAGAAGCTGCCAATGGGATCCTACTGAGAGAGAAACCCCAGGAGCCTACTCTGGCAGAGTCCAGCCAGCACTAAGGACTAATGGCAAGCCAATCCTGGAAGTGAGCATGAAGTTCTTTGACCCTGAAAGTGCAGATCCTGAGCCCTGACCTTTCCCAGGCCAATCATCCTCTCAACAGCATCTCTACTTCCCTGTGGATAGAAGCAGATAATTAAGTGTCTGTTCTGGCTCATACTGCTGTTGCTTTACAGGCGCAATTTTTCTGTAACTTGTCCATGTGAGGAAAGTCTTTGCCTCCTCTGAGCTGAATGGCAATATCAAAGAACAATGGCTACAGTTACTAACTCTAGAGATAGTATATTCATAGCCACTTCCTGCAAAATGACAGAGAAGACAGAAATGGCAGACCAATGCGTTCATTAGTCTTATAAAAGATGGGTCTAAATTCTCTGCAAAAGTTCCACTAAAAATACCACACCTTATATTACATATGAGTCCACATGCTAGTTCTGCCTCACCTTAACAAGGTAATTATGCATACATCATAGAGCTATTGATGAGGAGTAAATGGGTTAATGCATCCAAAGTGCTCTGTACAGTGTTTGGCACATGATGAGCTCTCAAAAATATTAACAACTTTTGATATAAAATAATAATTTGCCATTATTATTCAGCATTTTAAAGAAGATTGTCTCTTCTGAATAAAGTACATAACTCCATTTATCAGAGAAGTACTAGATAATCCATCACATTCCACTTATTGTCTTTGCTTGAATTCAAAACCATTTTAAATGCTCAGGTGCAGTGATAATTCTAATGCTACTAGATTTTGAGCTCCTTGAAGACAGGGGCTGTATTTCATTCAGCTTTGTATTATTAGTGACAGTCCCAGGACCCAGTGCATGGTGCTCTTGAAATGTTTCAAATGAACTTGTGTTTTCATCACAAGTTCTTGATGGAAACACCTTTCATCTCTTCTTTGCCCTTGCCTTTCTTCTACAAGGTTTCAGAAAGATTTAGAAAGATTTCTAAAGTTCAAATAGACAGTTTTTATTGGGAGTCCTCTCGGGTCATTTTGAGAAGTGAGGAATAAATTATACTAAATCTGAAATATTTCTCTACAATAACCCTATACATTTCACCTAAAAGAGAGAGTGGTGCATGTCCAAAGATGGGTGACAATGTTGCTGAGGATCCAGAGAGAAAAGACTGTGGAGATCAGAAAGAGGGGGCACAGTGGCAAAGGCCAGAAATGACCCAGAAATGGGCTTGTGGACTATACTGGCTTCATGCTAGCTCCTGGAGGCACTTTCTAGAAGGCTGGCTTGGAACAACATTTCTTCTTGTGCCCCTGTTGCTAACATAGCCCACGAAGTAAAACCCACTCTTTTACTTCCTATTCTTAACTCTTTTGGAAAGGGTAGTGGGTAGGGAGTTACCAGCAGCCTACCATCATAGTTAAGAACATGAATTCTGAAGCCAGACTGACTGGGTTTGAGTCTTAGCTCTGCCACTTACTATGGTGTAACCCTGAGCAAATTTCTTAAACTCTTTGAGCTTCATTTTCCTGCTCTGTAAAATAATGATTGAAATAATAATAATGTTCTCATTAGGTTGTTGTGAAGATTAAATGAGATTATGTAAAGTTTCTGGGCCATAGTAAGAGCTCAATAAATGTGAGCTGTTATGATTACTTGGTTTATGGGCATTAGTTCTATGCTTGGAAAAATCAACAGCTTAAAATCATAGAAGGGACCCTGAACTAGGAGCCATGGTTTCAAGCCTTGAAGCGTGGGTTTTGGGTCCAAGGGTCAGAAATTAAAGGGCATAGCTGGTTCCTCATCTGTAACATGATAAAAGCATAAACTCTATGTCCCATGATTAAGTTTTAAGAGCATTCTGTGCAAATGTACATGATATTTTCACTGAATATTCCAAGACAGAGGGAAGTATTATATTTAGCTCATAAACACTTGGGTTTTCATCTTCTGGAGTTTTTAAGCTATTATGCTAGGGTGCAGAAAAGTACCACATAGTTCATACCACAGAGTCCTCTCTGCAAGGAACTCTGCTCTGCTCTTAAATCTCTCCAGGTCTCACCCTATATAAAACTTTTAGATGGTCCTGCCACTTTTAAAAGATATTGCCATTGAGCCATCAGTTTAAGAATCATTTTACAGCTGTGACACATCTAAACTTGTTCACTGTGACCGTGCTAGGGCCATGACAGTGTGACTGAGGGTTTGGAGCTGTCACAGCTAATGGTTCAGGCCACAAGACTTGGAAGCTGTCTGTGTCATCCCGCTGCCAGACAAAGTAGTGTGAAGAGTTGTTATCTATCTCCAAATAGAAAACAAACTCTCCTGATAGAGCTAAAACAATCAATATGTTTAGATTTCAATCAGCAAATATGTTTTCTTAGAACAGTTCTTAGTCAGTGTATGCCCTTTCAGATAACGTATTGGTGTGGAATGTGAGTTGCACAGGAATAAATGTCACTTGGAATACCAAAATAGATTCAATAGGAGAAACATAATTCAGAATATATCTTTAGTTTCTACCTTCTTATAGACTCTGTGAGGCAATTCTTATAGCCTGGTTACTTGACTCACTGGACTACTAGCATTTTAACATTAAGAAAGAACAGATTTTTTTAAAGAACAGCACAATTATATTTATGGGAAATTTTCCTATATTCAGAGCTAAAAAGGACTTAAAGATCTTCCAACTCAATTTTCTCCTTTTATAAATGGAACTGAGGCCACGAGAGACAAGTGATGTGCCCAAGTTTACAGTCAATGGCAGAGCTAGAGTTTGAACCCAAGAAATACTAATCATTTTAGAATGAGACATAATACAGAAAAACAGCAATTAAAGGCACTGAACTATTGAAATTTTTGTAGAAAGACTCAAAGAACAATGATATCGGCTCTCTGTTTCTTATCCCTGATGATTGCTAAAATCCCATCAACATTGGCAGTCTAAGTGTTATGATGTGACATTTGCATTGCATCTCTCAGGCACCAAATCCCTGCTTTATGAAGTGTGGGGCCTGGAGGCACACATTGCCTATAAACCCTTAAGTATCCAGTTAAAAAGTAGAAATTCAACCAGTCTCCTGTTTTATGTGTCCTGAAAGAAATTATCCCTTCTTATTTGACTGTTGAGCACCTATGCAGAAATCCCCTGCACACTAAGTTGACTCTCCCCTCTCCACTCACAGAAATGGACCTTTTCTTCCTTCAAGAACTGCAATTTCAGGAAATCTGATTATAATTATTTGTGGATTATTATTTTGGTTTCCTTTGGATAAATACCCAGAAGTGCAATTGCTGGGTCAAAGGTATATTCATTTTTAATTTTTTGAGAAACCTCCAGACTGTTTTCCATAGTGGTTGTACCAATTTGTGATCCCACCGAACCATGTATGGGGGTTCCCTTTCCTCCGCATCCTCACCAACAATTTATTGATGATAGCCATTCTGACAAGTGTCAGATAATATTTAATTGTGGTTTTAATTTGCATTTGTCTGATGATTAGTGACCTTGAGCATCTTTTCATATGTCTATTGGCCATCTGTATTTCCTCTTTGGAAGTTAATATCCAAAATATATAAAGAACTCATACAATTCAACAACAACAACAAAATGAACAACCCAATCAAAAAATGGACAGAAGACCTGATTATAATTAAAACAACAACAACAACTACAACAACAACAGTAATTATTGTGGTGGTTTTTGTGGTGTTCCTCCCAATTCCACTTCTTGTGGACATTTCTTCCCTATTCTACAACAGAAGAAAAAAGTCAGAGAAGAACCAACATCTCTAATTTTATTATGTCACTTTTCACTTGCTCCAGACTTGAACAGTAAAGAGGTTCTGGTCTGGTATATTTTAGTTCAAGCTTCTCTCACTTCAACAACTTCAGGTCAATATGGCAAATGTGTTTTTGAGTAATGCTGATTCCTAAGCACTGCATGAAGTGGGAGTGGGGTTGCAAGATGCCAAGAGCAGCTTCCATGTCCTGAAGGAACTTGCAGACAGGCCAGAAAATAAATGAATCTTACATTAAATGCCTTCTATGGGAGGTGAAAATAAGAAAGCTGTAAAAGGAACACTTATTCTAGTTGGAAGGAAGACAGAAACACCTCAAGGACAAGAGAGGGCTATTGCTAAGCTTTAAACGGTGATTCAACTTAATTGGAGATAAATGTGTGTTAACACAGAAATTAATCATCATTTAAAATACTAGTCACCAGTTAATGAGCAGAAAATTGTATCTTTGATTTAAAAATAATATTAGCTAACATTTCTTGAGCATGAACGGTATATTCAGCACTATGGTATTTTACATTCTCTTATGTAATAATCATAGCAACCTTTTATTGACTGGTAAGTATTATTATTCCCTGAGGAAACAAGAGCCCAATGACTTCCAGCTAGTCAGTGGCATAGCCTGGATTTGAAGCCAGGCAGGTCTGACTCCAAAGCCAAGCAATTTTCTAAAAGTGTAGTCTGCATATCTTACAATCACTTGAAGAGCTTTTTTAAAGCACAGATTCTGAGCCCCAGCCCAGACTAAGGAACTAGAAACCCTGTATGTAGGGCCCAGGAATCTATATTTTAAACAAGATTCCTCAGGTGAAACTCATGCAACTGAAGTTTGAAAACCACAGCAGTATAGCATCCACGTGCACCAAGAAAGCTGGAATATTACTATAAAAGACATAGACAGCAGTCAATACCAATGGTAAATAATTTTTTCATCATTAATTTACTAAGTCACTTAGATGTTGCCCTGATGTGATTGATATCATATCTAAAAAAAGCAGCACAAAATAGCTGGCCACCTGGGATTTGAAAGAGGAAAAAGAGTGATAAATGGATGCCAGACACCAGAAAGGGAAGCAGATTGGGTTGCAAAGACAATGGATTTGGAGGACAGTGTCAGAAAGTAGAATCCTGGCCCTGCCACTAAACAGGCCATTTGACACAGAACAAAATATACAGCTTTTCAAGGGTTCATTTCCCTCTTAGAAAAGAAAAGTACATAGTATATTTAGCCCAAAAAACTAGAGCACTGTGGAAATCAAATAATAGTGATATAGAGAATGTGCCAATGAACACTATAGCAATGACACTCTAGGCAGTGATCTAGGATCTTATCAAATTCAGTAGAACTCAGAGCCTTGGACCCACCCATTTTTCACAAGGTCTCACATGATGCCCATGTGGTTGGTCAATGGCCCGCACTTTGAGTAGCAAGGGTCTAATCCATAGCCATTAATGGACTATAAGGAACTCCTCTTTATCCACATTAGCTAGAAAATGAGCAGTTCTGAGCTAGTGAATATTCCGTGGTAATCTGGTTTCCATGTACATATCACCAATTCTCACATAATTTTAATACCATGAAATGCACTCAATTCCAAAATGATACCACACGTACCGAAGTCCTTCTTCCAACCTCAGGAGATACCTTTATTGGGAACTTGTCATGTTCCAGTGACCAGGTGAAGTACTTTTACATAGATTATAATATTCCATTATCTCAATAACCCTATGCAATAAAAAAATGTTTTATTAACATTTTACAGCTAAAAACAATGAGGCTCTAAGAGGTTGAATACAACCAGTCCAGTGTCACATGACTAGAAAATGACAGAGCGAGAATTGGAACTTGAATCTGTTCCACCTTAAAGATCTGATTACAAAAGCCTTTGAAAGTAGTCAGAGCAAGATCAGCAGGTCTAGGCAGGCAGAAAAGGCCAAGGTATAGGAATGTAGTTTCCCTGAATGTGACCTCCAATGGAGATATTGTCTCAGCATACTTCAATATGGACAAGAATGTGTGTCCTCAAGGGGCAAATGCTGCTGCTGCTGTTACAGCAGCCACTTCTCCCAACTTCCCTTTCATGAATCTTCATACCAAGTATGGTACTCTATGCTTTCCTTATTTAATCTCACTTTATCCTCATTTCTCCCCACTTTTTATTCTCATTTTTAGGATGAAGCTGAACTACAGAGAGGTTGAGCTGCTTGCCCAAGATCATAAAGCTAACAAGCAGAAGAGCTCAGATTCAAATCTACTTATAGCCATACACATTATATCTCTTTTTTTAACCATGATGTGGTAGTGTTTCCACCTAACTGAGTAAACCCAACCAAGCTCTCCTGGATATGAAACATTTTTCTCTTTATCCAGAAGGCTTTGGTAGTGACCCAAGGCATCAATGCCTACAGTGGGCTCCAGTGGGATGACTCCCAGGGTGAGAGTGGAACCTGCCTCATAAAAGAGATGTCAAATACTTTATTAGACCCACTATACCCATGGAACTTAGATTCTAGTTAGAAGACATATATATATATATATATATATATATATATATATATATATATATATATATATATATTAAATATAAAAACACATACTGGTAAATTCTATAAGGAAAATGAAAACAGATATAATGTTTACTATCCCAGTCCTTACAACCACCTTAGGAAGTATTGCTAAACTCATTTAACAGAGGAAGAAAATGAGGATCAGAGACCTTCACTTGATCAAGAACTGCTAGGCCTACCCAGGACTCTGTCACAAAAACTTGAACTTCTTCCACTGAAGTATACTGGCCATCCAGTAAAAGGCACAGCACTTTAGATTCCTCTCATTCTTTCACTTACATCACACTTGCTCATTGGTGTTATTTTGGATTTTGTGCACTTTTATTCTGGAACATTCTAAGTTTCTTTCCTTAGAAGAAATATCTGCAACATAAATCCAAATCATAGGCTTATCCTAAGCACTTCTTAATATTTTACTTTTCATAAGAATTCAGGCATAAACAACATTCAAATTTGTTTCTTTTATGTGATATGATCAAAAGTCCTAAATAGTGTCTGTATGAATCATCAACCCTCATGAAAGTTTTTCCGTAATAGCAATCCCCCTTTGAATACTGTGCTGAACCATTGATTAAATCAGTTCCAAAGACTAAATCAGTGAGGCAAAACTGGCAGGCAGGAAAGTATTACCAGACACTAACTTTCTTTCCTAAAGGTGAGCTCTATAAATGTGTGCCAATAGAATAGCTTTGCAATCTTTAGGAAAGTCTATGGTGCTGAAATGAAACCTCTCAGATAAAGAATACCTTCTTCCAACCATGAATTAACCTATGCTTTATGAGTAACAGGTAAATAAGTAACTTCTGAAAGCAAGAAGACAATAATATTCTCCATTTCACAAAGGTTTTATTTCACAAAGCCCTGCAGCATTAGTACTTTAGAAGAAGACTTAATTTGTCCTCACTGATTTTCAACCTAGGGGCACTGAATGTGTTGGCTTCAAGGAGTGTTAAAGTTAGCACACATTACAAAATAGATCAGCTTCCACCTTATAACAGGAATGTGGCTCAGAGGGAAAAGCACGTTCATCAATTGCATTTCGAAGATATCCACCTCAGCTTTTCCAGCTGCTGGCTTCTTTTGCCAGACTCTTAGAGTTCTTAAATACCCTGTCTAATTTCAAACTACAAAAGCCATTCTTTAGCTATAGCACAACTGAAAATACCATTCACTCCTAAAAAGATTTGGGCTTGGTAGACAATTTCAGGCTCGCAATAAGCACACCCTCATAATTCCACAGAGACAAAATGCACTTCAGGTACCCGGAATGAGGTGGATGCAAAAAACAGAGGTGACCAACAGCTGAGGAGATCATAACTTGCAAAGAGCAGCTGATCTTCCTAAGTCTTGGTGTCATGGGACTTGGACAGCCAACACTCTCTTTAGCAGCAATATGTGCTGAGACTCACCTTTACTGCAACAAGGGCAGCTTATGACTGCTAAAACTAGCTTATGATATATATTTTTATTCTCCTCCAAAAGAGTGAATATCATCATTATCACATGTTAACTTGATGTTGGTGTAGTGCTAAATATTTTACATTTAATATTTAATTGAATCCCCACAAAATCCTTAGAAGATAAAAAGAGACATTATCAAAGTTATCATTTCCTGAGAGCTACTATGTTATGTGCCAGATACTCTACTAAGCACTTAGCACAAATTAACTCATTCCCTTCTTACTATAATTCTATCATTGACCTCTTTTTGCAGATGAGGAAACTGAAGATCAGAGACATTTATGTAACCTTCCCAAGGTCACTTCTAATATAAGCAGCAGAATCAGAACTGAAACCCAGTTCATTCAGATTCTTATGCCCACACTTTTCCCTGCTACTGGATTTTACCTCTTTGAGGGCAAGAATTGTATTTAGTTCATCTCTGTATCACTCACAGTACCTAACAGGCTCTGACACATAATAGAGAATCAAGAAAAATTGGATTGCCTCCCTGAATTTGTCAATGACATTAAATTCAGCTCACTTTTAGCTCTGCAAAGATAATTCATAAGTCTATATAAATAAAGAACCTGTACCACTGCCTATTACTGGCCCCAAATCACAATTCTGCTAAACTGAGAGTTCTAAATGTTACTAAATTTTCCTAAGAATTACTTCTTCCCCTAGTCAGGTGGTAATAGTCACTCTGAATCTCTTGCAGGCAAAATGATGGATTGGTCTTTCACTTCATTGACTCTTCCCTTTTGTAATACACTTTAACCACATTTGGGCAAACTCATACCCTGCTGGTAGTTGCTTAAGTTGGTATAGCTTTTCTAGAGTGCAGTTTGGCTAATATAACAAAAGCTATAATAATGTGTATACCTTTTGACATGATGTCCAAAACTGTGTTAATTGTAATAGCAGCACATATAAAAATATCTTAAATGACTAACAATATAAACCAGTATAAAGCCCTGACCTGAATCACTGGAGTGGACTCCTCACAGAGATCCAGTGACACCACCTTAAGCCATATGAGGTTCACCATGGAATCGTGGATTGGGGCTCAACTGAGACCTTAGGTTCCTCTAAGCCAACTGTCTTAAACTGTATGTTGAAAATTTTAAAGAAACATTTCTCAGAGGATTACAAGGTCAAGCTGAACCCGGGAAAGCTTTGTACTCATTGTGAGCTTGAATGGCCAGCCTTCAGGGTAGGATGGCCCTCAGAAGGGCTCATAGACCACCTCACTGTGAGAGCTGTGTACTGGGTAGTGACAGGGAACCCTGGACATCCAGAACAGTTTCCATATATAGACTCATGTTTGCAAATTGCTACTATACACCCCCTTGAGTCCGGTTCTCCATGAGTAGGCAGAGACAGAGTAAGGTACTTATGGCTCAACAGACTCGGGGAAAGGACAAAGAAGAGCCAGCAAAAATCAATCACCAAGGGGATGGGAATCCCAAGGAATAACCTATCTTCCCACCACTGTACATCCCAGCAGCTCCACCAATCCCTGCACAGCCACTCTACCCACAATTGCTGTACAGCCCTCCACCATCGGGGCCTTTGCCACCCAACAGCCCAAATGACCACCAAGCCCAAGTCCATGGCACCTTCACTCGGCCATGCAACCAGCTCAGCAATCTACGACCCTTCAGATACCCCTCCAAGAAGTATGAGGCCCCTTTGAGATTGGAGAGGATAGCACACTCCAGCTTGGCCACCCTGTCCTCTACTATCAGCCATTCAGCACAACCAACCTCCTCAACTGAAGCAGCATGCCCCACCCTATGTGGAGAAACCCCAGGCAATAATTAATCTGCTCGAGCCCACCTTCCAAACTCATCAGCCTACCTGGAATGACTGCTGTCAACTCTTCCTAACTCTCTTCAACACCAAAGAACAATGCTGATTCTGTCAGAAACACGGGGATGGCTTCAAGGACAAGCACCGGAAAGTGTATTAGACCCTGTAGCATGGGCCTCAGGGGCTGTGACAGATGCCAGGTCCAATTGGGACTTCAAAGTCCCACATAGAGGAGAATCTCTCAACAGGGACTGGCAGGCCATACTACAAGGTGTAAAAGCTGGGGCTAGGAAGTCAGCAAACATGTCAAAATCAGCAGAGGTACTCCAGAAGCCACATGAGTTACCCAAAGAGTTCTATGAGAGACTGTGTGAGGCATTCCAAGTGTATACCCATTTTAACCCCGAAGCACGAGGGAATCAGTGCATGATCAACATGGCATTTGTAGCTCAATCCTTCATTGACATCTGCCCCAAGCTTCAGAAATTAGAGGGCTTTGCTGGGATGAACACCACCCAGCTACTGGTGGTCGCAAACAAAGTGTTTGTAAACCGAGACCGGGAGTCTCAAAAGGTAGCTGACAAATGGATGAAACAGAAGGTGTCCCTGCTTGCATCTGCATTAGGAAACCTGGGTTCAGTACAACAAACTGCTGCTCCCTCATGGAAGAGAGAAACCAAAAGGAGACCCCCACTTCCCTGTGACCATGCACCTACTGCAAAGAGACCAGCCATTGGAAAAACAAGTCACCTCATCATAGGAAAATGACTTAACAGTCAAAGTTCAATCAACCTCATAAAGGAAAGTACCAGCCTGAGCCAGTCATCCAAGAGCTTATCAGCTAGGCTGAAGAACAATCAAACTAGGAACAACCAGGCTTCCTGATCCTAGGCCCCCAGGAGCCTATGTTCACAATAGATGTGGGGGCCCAATCAATGACTTTTATGGTGGACACTGGGGCTGAACACTCTGTGGTAACCACACCTGTGGCTCCCCTCACAGATCAAACAGCAACTATCATTGGAGCCACGGGAGACCAAGTCATCCATTCATTCTATAAAGCCTGCTCATTTCAGTTGTGGGGTCACCTAGTGACTCATGAGTTCCTGTACCTACCAGAGTGTCCCATTCCCCTTTTGCATAGAGACTTATTAACAAAGCTTGGAGCACAAATCACCTTTATCCTAGGGAAGCCCACCAGTCTCACACTGAGGAGCCAGCCTGCTCTAATGATGGCTGTGACTCTGCTCAGGAAGGATGAATGGTATCTTTATTCTCTGGGAGAAAAACAAATAAATCCAACCAATCTGCTAGAGGAGTTCCCTTCTGTTTAGGCAGAAAAGGGGGCTCCAGGTCTAGCCAAAAATCACACACCAATTGTGGTAAACCTGAGACCAGGAATCTCTACTGTCACACAAAAGCAATATCCAGTGCTACGTGAAGCATACCTATGAATTTGGGACCACATCCAGCATTTACATGATACCGGAATCCTAGCTGAGTGTCAGTCACCTTGGAACGCTCTACTCTTGCTGGTCAAGAAACCTGGAGGAAACGACTACCACCCTGTCCAGGACCTCCATGCCACCAACAATGTAGTGGCCCCCATCCATCCAGTAGTCCCAAACCCGTACACACTCCCAAGTCTCTTACCTGCTCAAGCAAGCTGGTTCACATGCCTTGACCTTAAAGACACCTTTTTTAGTCTCCAGTTATGACCTGCCAGCCAGCCTTTGTTCACCTTTGAATGGGAAGATCCACACACTGAGAGAAAAATGCAACTGACTTGGACTCGATTGCCACAGGGCTTCAAGAACTCACCCACCCTATTTGGTAAAGCACTGGCCACAAATTTGGCTGTTGTTCCTGGAGAGACTTTGAACTGTACTCTACTCCAGTATGTAGATGACCTGCTGCTGGCTAGCCCCACCCAAGGAGACTGCTGGAAAGGTACTAGAGCCTTACTGGCCCTACTCTTTACCAAGGGATACAAGGTGTCATGGAAGAAGGATCAAATTTGCACATAGGAGTTCAGATACCTTGGGTTCATCATCTCAGAAGGACATTGGTCACTTGGACAAAAAAGGAAACTGGACATCTGCTCAATACCTTGGCCAAACACCAAGCAAGGGGTCTGTAAATTTCTAGGGGTTACCAGATTCTGTCATATCTGTTGTATCAGGTTTCTCTGAGATTGCCAAACCACTGTATGGGGCCACAGCTGGGTCTGGTAAAGACCCACTGGAATGGGGTTCTAAAAAACAAAAAGCTTTCAGAGAAATAGAGACTCTTAACCAGTGCCCCAGCATTAGGACTACCAGATATGACACAGGACTTTAACCTCTTCATACATGAGAAGAATCACACTTCACTGGGGATCCTCACACAGACAGTTGAACCATGGCAATGCCCAATTGCATATTTGTCCAAAAGGCTAGATCTGGTGGCTGCAGGATGGCTACCATGTCTCCGGGCCTTAGCTGCCATGGTAATCCTGGTCAAAGAGGCAGACAAGCTTATGCTGGGACAAAATATAAATGCAAATGTCTCCCATACTGTGACTGCATTAATGAACAATCAAGGACACAAGTGGCTGACCAACACCAGACTAACTCATTATCAGAGACTGCTTTGTGAAAATCAACACATCCGCTTCAAAACTGTACGTACAGTGAACCATGCTACATTTTTGCCCACTGAAGAGGGGCCTCCCAATCATGATTGTGAGGAAGTCACAGATGAAGTTTACTCAAGCAAGCCAGATCTGACTGATGTTCCTCTTCAGGATCCAGAACTGGTATTGTTCACAGATGGGTGCAGCTTCATCCATGAAGGACAGTGCAAGGCTGACTATGCAATAACAACTACCGATGAGGTAATTAGAACTGAGGCTCTGCCCTGTGGCCGAACTATGGGCACTCATCCAGGCACTGCGACAGGCTGAAGGGAAACAGGTCAATATCTACATAGACTCAAGGTATACCTTTGCTACCTTGCACATGCACAGGGCAATTTATAAAGAGAGGGGATTACTGACAGTGGGAGGAAATGAAATCAAGAACAAAGAAGAAATCCTCCAGATGTTAGAAGCAGTTTGGAAGCCTTCTAAAGTGGCAGTCATTTACTGCAAGGGCCACCAGAGAAGAACTGATTCAGTCAGTAGGAAAAACTGACTAGCAGACCAAGCAGCTAAGGAGGCTGCCCACCAATCGAATGCCACAACGGGTCCTAAGCCAATCTCCAAGGTTCTCCTGGCACTAGAATTGCCTCTATCCCCAAAATACACTAAAGCAGAAGAAAAATGGGTTTCAAGTAAAGGGGGAACCAGGAGGAAGGAGGGCTGGTGGGAGCTTCCAGATCAAAGACTCTTTGTTCCCACTGCACTGGCAGTCCAGCTAATAAAACATCACCATGAATTAACTTGCCTGAGGAAGTCTTTAGAAAACTGTTAGGCCGCTGCTATTTTATACTCAAACTCCCAACCCTATATGCCCAGATCAGTGCTAGATGTGTGACTTGTGCACGAAACAATGCTGGCCAAAGGCCAAGGTCTAATCCAGGAATGCAAACAATTGGAACTATGCCACTTGAAGACCTAGAAGTAAACTTTAGTAAAGTCAAGCCCTGCTGGGGCCATAGATATCTGCTTGTGTTACCTTGCATCTACTCCGGATGGGTTGAAGCTTTTCCTACATGCACTAAATAGACACGAAAAGTAGCTAGAGCATTATTGAGAGAAATTGTTCCAAGATAGAAGCTACCCCTTTCTATAAGATCAGACGATGGACCTGCCTTTGTGTCTGAGATAGTTCAGACCTTGTCCAAAGCTCTAGGAATCAAATGCAAGCTCCAAACAGCCTACAGGCCACAGAATTCTGGGAAAGTTGAATATATGAACCAGACCCTCAAGACCACTCTAACTAAGCTTTGTC
The DNA here is from genome assembly GCA_004027375.1 of Macroglossus sobrinus. Classification (NCBI taxonomy): domain Eukaryota; kingdom Metazoa; phylum Chordata; class Mammalia; order Chiroptera; family Pteropodidae; genus Macroglossus; species Macroglossus sobrinus. Next base: position 92,329 of record PVKZ01003275.1, read on the forward strand.
AAGAAACCTAGTTACCTTAGATCAATTTGCTGCCTTTGGCTCTACTATGAATGTGATGCCCCCCAAGGCCTTCAGGCTACTCCCCTTTTGCAATCCTTTACAGGAGACCCCCCCAGTGATAAGGAAGTTAAAAAGAGACCCTGATTAATGCTTGACCTAGAAATGTCCCAACACCTTCAAGCCTTAGGGAGGATCCTCCGCTACATCACTTGGGAAACTTTAGAAAGAGCCCCTATCCCTTTAGGGAACTGAGTCCACCCCTTTAAGCCAGGAGATGAAGTATGGTTTAAAGATTGAAAAAAAGGAGCCACTCCGGCCAAGCTCAACAAGACCTGACACTGTTATATTAGCAATTCCCACTGCTATTAAAGTTGCAGATATCACCCCATGGATCCACTACACCTGGATAAAAAGAGAGCAGCACCTCCGGAAAAATGGGAGATTTGGACTGAAGAAGCTCTTCCTGATCAATCACTCCAAATCACATTCTGGAGGCAGCAGAAATCCACCTGAGATCTTTGGTCCTGTTCTGGCCACTCCGGAAGCTGGCCAGTCTACACATAGCAGAAGCCTGAGGATCAACCATCCAGACTGTCCAGAAGTATTGCTATCCTCCTATAGCCCTAACCCTCTTTATTATACTTGTCTTGCTGCTTGCTTTAGGTTTGGCCTCAGTACCACCCTCAAATTAGACTCTGAGTCAAAGAATCACTTTAGCCCTAACCTATTTAATCTATGTTGGGATCCTCTCAGTTCTTACATGTTCAGGCTAAACTTCCTTTGGTACATTTTTACAGTTATAGATTGTTGGATCATCATTGGTTGTTTTGCTAATTCAAGTAAGATGGCACCCCTAAAAATGCTTTTTCTTCTCTTCCTGCTCCACCGTGTGTGTGGCACCAGTCTCCCCACTTCTTCTCTCCCTTTCACCCGCTGCATGCAAAGGTACAGGGTAGGGTCCAACACTGCTACCCGCTTTTCTTCCATAACCAGTCTAACCATAGGGTGTGCCCTAAATGCTACACTCTGCACTTACTGGGGATTCAAATATTGGATGGAGTACATAAAAGTTAAATCTGAAAGCAGCCAGTTCTGCCAAGAGCCTGAAAAATTTAGGAAAACTTGAGCATGTTGGCAATGGACCTCAGATGAGGAAAAGGTCTATAACCACTCAGAGGACCCAGTAGTTGGAGAAATTATCCAATGGTTGCATAATTTAACCACACCTAAACCTACACTATTTCCTAGGCCCCAAAGCCCACCAATGTATGATTAGCTAAAGGTCACCTTGAGCCAAAGCCTAGGGAAGAATTTCTTTATTGACCTAGCTGAGAGAATAGCCCATGAACTTGGTGTTACTAAATGCTGGATATGTGGAGGAGCCCTCATGATGAAGATTGGCCTTGGAAGGGAACTAACCTAGATGCCTTTTACCTCCTTCAGTGGAATCACATGATGGTTCATGAAAAGGGTCTACCCAGGATTTGGGTCCTCTTCTCAGATGTAATAGGAGAAGAATGTATTGTCTGGATAGGTCCAAAGATATACTTGGTGGGTTGGAGAGATTCCATGTAGAAGAACGCTATTTTTAAATCACATGGAACTAAATTGGTGGCCCAAAGTTCCCTCCTGGTATTGGACTACCAACAGGACTATAACTAACTCCTCCTCATGCCACTCTTTTGACCAAAGCTTAACTGCCACAAACTGTACTATAAAGGAAGGTATGATCCCTAACTCCTTCCGTGCCATCCCAGCTATTGGCACATTCTGGGAATCCCTCAACTCCACTAGCTCCAGGAGTTAAAAAGCACTAAATGGGCTCTTTTGGATGTGTGGGAAGAGGAGTTATACCCAACTCCCAGCAAACTGGAAAGGAAGTTGCACCATTGGGATCATTCAACCTGGCTTCTCCCTCCTACCAGACAAAGGAGGAAACAAACTAGGTATTCCCTTATATCAAGACTTAAAAGCCAGGACTAAGAGGTCACTTGAAGTAGGGGGACAACAAACGTGGGGAGAGATGAATGGCCACCCTGTCATATCATTCAATACTATGGTACTGCAACTTGGGCCCAAGACGAGAGCTTCGGTTACCAAACCCCCATATACATGCTTAATCGAATTATCAGGTTACAGGCCATGCCAGAAATCACTACTAACCAGATGGCCTCAGCCCTAGAACTCCTGGCCACACACCAGTCTCAGATACATTCAGCAATATATCAAAACTGCTTAGCTTTAGATTACTTGCTAGCAAAAGACAGGGGAGTATGGGGTAAGTTTAACCAATCCACTGGCTGTCTCCAAATAGATTACAATGGCCAGGCTGTAACTGATATAGCTACTAATATTAGAAAAATAACTCATGTATCCATCCAGAGTTGCACAGGGTGGGACCCTAATAACCTCTTTGGAGGATGATTCTCTACCTTTGGAGGCTTTAAGACCTTACTTGGAATAGTACTTCCTCCTCCTTCTAGGGGCCTGCCTTCTTCACTCTTGCCTGTTGCCTCTGGTTGTCCAGTCAATTACCTCCCTCATAGAGGTTATAGTAGAGAGAAAGACTGCAGCAAAGATCCTTATGCTGTGGAATTACCAGCCCCTGGCCCAGGGAGATCAAGAGCTTGATACCCTATAAGAGTTTAAATTGGCATCAAAAGCAGGGAATGAAGAGGAATTTTCATTCAAAAGGCTAATCAGCTCTCTATGCTGCTTCTTTAAATATGCTTGCTGCATGGGCTGTGCTCGAAATTGACTAAAGACTCACCTTCCCTTTTGTTTGACCTGTCTAAGCAACAAATGTAACTGCTTGTTCCCCCTAGCAACTCCTGCGCTTTGTAACACTTTGTAACTGCCAGTAACCCATAACAACTCCCAATTCAGTGTAACTACCTGCAACCATAGCAACTCTGGCTGCTTTGCAATGGTCAGAGGACAAATTAACCAACCAGCCTGTGCCAAAAAAGGATCTATATAAGGAATGTTGCAACTGAGCTCCAGACTCAGATCTTTAGAGTGCTAGCTCCTCTGGGATCACCGGCATAATGAACCTGAGTTCTCCAATTCTATGAGTGCTGCTTGGTTTCACATCGGTCTAATTTTGGATCTTTTCTGAAACAATAGAGTACTTTATCATATGCCAGGTACCATGATAGATACTTTGCATAATCCTATTAGTGAAACTTTATAAGGATCACACAAGGTAGGCATTAGTATTATTCCTGTTGTACAAGTAAGGAAATTGAGACTCTGCTATTAATTGATTTGCTCAAAGAAACAAAACAAGAAAGTGCCACAGGCAGATTAGGGCCTGAAGCTGCAAGCCCAACATTGACCAAGTCATTTTGCTTTGCTGAGTTTCAATGTCCTCATCTATAACATGAAAGGTTAAGATATCCTACCTAATGGGCTTGTTATGAGGATAAAATGAGAAAATTCATGCAAAAACTTGGTGTGGTACCTACACAAAGTAAGCCCTTGACAATAAATATTTTCCTTTCCTTGCTGAGAAATAGGTTTCATGGGATGAGCTACTATTCACAGTCCTCTAGCCTTAAGATGACTAGAGAAAGATCCAGGCTAACTAGATGGAGTAGAGTCTTGAGCTTCTCTCTCAGGAGCAGGGGCTCATGTGGCTTTGGGTTTCATTCCTGCACCAATGTGCTATTGTCCTCCTTATATCTACAATCAAGCTTATCACTGCACCACCTAGGAGAGGCAGCATACAGTGGCACATGCTATGTAGCTGCACTCATTAGCAAGCACACTGGATTTTGATGTGCTCTAGACCAAACCTGCCTATAAGGTTTTTCATATACACTGTTTTACCACAAACTAGAAAGGATGGGAATGTTTTCCTGTTGGATCAGTGATGAGTCCAAACTCCCTTCAAGAGACAAGGGTGGAATTAAAATGAAAAGATAAAAAGAATAATCCAATTGGTCTGAGATGTTAAAAAGTTACATAGAATTGGAATAATTTAATATTAAAGATATGCACAAATATTAGAAGTAAAATATAAGGGTGACTAACTTTCCCTTGGAGAGAATAAGAGGAAAACTCCATAGCAGACAGTTGAGCTGAGCCTTCAATGACGAGTTGAAGGTATGTGGATATGGGGAGGGGAATGGAATGGCTTTTCAGGCAAAGGAAAAGGACAAAAACACAAAGGTGTGTGAGAGAGAAGGGTATTCTCAAGAATGGTGAGAGTTTAAGGTGGAGAGTAGTGGTAGCTGGGCAAGTTAGCAAAATTCAAATGAAGAAGAGCCTTGTATGCCATGCCAAAAAACAGAACATACATCCTGTGATTTCAAAGGTGTTCTACAGGAGGTTGTTAACAGGCCCTATGTTGAAAAATGAGTGTGGGGAAGAGGGATGATTCTATGATGAAATCTATTTGGAATGCAGAAATATATAAAGTTAAACATGGTTATAACTGAAGGACTTCTTGGGACATTTAATAAAAATTTTAAGCTCTAAGAGGAGAATAAAACAGTATACAGGTTTTCCTAAAGCTACTTGATGACAGACCCATTTTTAGGGGCATTTTGTAAAACTAGTGTGCAATAGAATGTACTTTGGGAAAGGTAGGTTCACAGATCCATTAAGCAGTTTCGATAGGACCTTGCAGTGAAGTAGAATCACAGAATATATTTTGAAGCTCTTGAAAAAAATCTAGGCCAGAGATGCTCAAATACAGGAGTCATGGGCATGGGGAGGACAGAGGTCATCTTTGAGAAAAATTCATGAAGTAGAGTGCATAGAACTTGAAAGATTTAGATGAATGGGTGAGGGGAAAAATATGTCCAAATTCCTGGTTTGGTAAATCATGTAGAGGGCACTACCTTTAATAGAGCATAAGGAATATAGAGAAAAGGCCAAGATTGGGGTGGGGTAGTGGTGAAAAGAAATGCTGGATTCCTTTTTGAGGTTTATGGGATATGTCAAATGAAAAAGTTCAGCAGGCAGTTGAGAGGATGCACCTGAAGCTCAGGAGAGAGTTAAGAGCTGCAAAGGTAGATGTGGGCATTGTCAGCCCATATATGGTACAGCCATGGAAATGGATAAGATCCCCCAATTCAAGAAAGAGTTGTTAGCACTAGTGCTAAATGCTGTGAAGACAGGTTGGATAAGGGTTGATTACAGTTGGGTTTGATTATTTGGTCATCAGTGACTTAAGGGAAGACAGTTTCACTGGAGATGTTGGAAAAGAAGCCAGATTTCAGGGAACCAAGGGAGTATGAAAAATGAAATTATGGAGGGGAAAAATCTACAAAAACATTTAGAAAAAATAATCTGAAGATACAAGTGTTTATCCTTAAAAGAAGACATGGGGGAGGAGGGTCATAACAGGTGATGTAAAAGAGCCATGAGAGGTATTCTGTGTTTCCCCAGAGAAGACTAACTTCAATTAGATGTTAGGTAGACCCAGGTTCTTCTTCAGGTTGTATGACCTTGGATAAATCATGTCAATGATATGAGCCTCAGTTTCTAAATCCACAAAATAGATAACTCCTGGGGTACTATGAAAACTAAACTATTTACTAGGGTAACACATGGGTGAATGTATGTATCCCACAGCTTGGCACCTTGTAGGTACTCCATAAAGGTTCAATCTCACTTTTTAAATAACAGAGATAATGATATAATGCCAGTAGTGCTTTGTAAACTCAAAATCTTGACATAGATATGTGTGATGGGTGAGGAAGGTATCTGTAAATCTCTCTTGAAACTTTGTCTTTGTCAGAAACCTAAAATCTACACAGACTCATGATATCTCTTTCCCAAGCACCAGACCTGTTTTACTAAAGTCATTCATCAACATCAGAAGCAGCTGGAACTTTCCCCATCTCCACCCTCACATACACAAACTGTACCCTAGCAGAGTACAATTCTTTGACAATAGCTTTCTTTTACCTAGGTACACACCTGGGACTTCTGAGGGAATTCCTAGAAATACAATGAGCTAGGGAATATCAGTCTGAAATTGTTCTCCAGGAACTCTTTTTCAGGCCCAATATGTCTGCCTTCAGGAATTCTCTTCAGGAAGGCTGGACAGAGACAGTGTCCTGGGATGATTTGAATGGAAGGAAAACGAGGGTTTCTTTGCTTGGGGCCTCCTAAAAGCTTCCCCTCCACAGACTTCTTCCATACTTAGAGAGTTGCAAAAAACGAAGATGAACAATTCCTTTGAAGGTGCATAAAAGGCAGGGTTACCAAAGTCTTCTGAAAAACTAGAAATATTAGTTAGAAATAGAGGCACAAAAGAGAGGCAAACCAAACCACTGATCTAAGGTGCTGAATGAATTTGGCGTGTGCATTCTGAGAACTGAGGCCACCATATACCCTTCTCACTCTTATAACAATGAAGAATATGACTCTACCCCTAAACTGTGAGAGGATGAGTGAGCAGAGCAGGAAAATGTCCCCAAAATTCAATGAGACACACTAATTAAGTCAATAGTCCTCCATGTTGGCTGAGGAGATTTTAAAATTACAAATGCTCACAGCTCTACTCAAGACCAAATAAATCAGAATCTTAGGAGATGGGGCCTGAGCCTCAGTATCTTCAAAAAGTTCACCAGGTGATATAAATGTACAGCCACGGTTGATGTAAAGCACCCAAGTACAGTACCTATCCGACAACATGTGAGGGACAAATGGCAGTTTTCCTTCTCCTTTAACTCAGCAGACACCAACCATACCACTGAAAGAAAACACATTTGGTTGGGCTGGCATCACATCAAGAAATAATCCCACAAAATAGTGTCAGTTATAACAACATGGATGAACCTTTAGAGCATTATGCTAAGTGAAATAAGTCACAGCAAGACAAATATGTCTTACTTACATGTGGAATCTTTAAATTATTTTTTAAAGCCAAACTCACAGAAACAGAGAGCAGACTGGTGAATACCACAGGCTAGGAGGTGGAGAAAATGGGGAGATGTTAGTCAAAGTATACAAGCTTCTAGTTATAAGAGGAATAAGTTCTGAGGGTACATCATCATGATTATAGTTAACTAATAATACTGTATTTAATACTTGGAAATTGCTAAGAGAGATCTTAAATATTCTTAAAACACATGCATGTTGTGTAATTATGTGAGGTAATGAATATGTTAACTAATCTTGTTGTAATCATTCCACAATATATACATATATCAAATCATCACACTATACACCTTAAACTTACACAATGTTATATGTCAATTTTATCTCAATTAAACTAGAAACGAAAAAGGAACGACCCCACAGATCATCAAAGTCCTAAAGAAAATGTTCACATAATAGACTCAGCTATCCATAAGGTAGAGTCACCCCTTGAGAAGTTTTTCTGGTATCTGTCCTCTTCCATCCCACCCCACCTCCTCCCTGGTTCAGTTCAGAAAGGTGGACATCTTAGCACCACCATTTTAAATCCACTCCAGACAACACTCCACCACTGCTGCCACTGGGACTTGGACTGCTCACCAGTACCTCCCAGCCAACAACTCCACCACCATGGAGGACATGAACGTGTACAGCAACATAGAGGAATTCACAGAGGGATCTAAGATCAATGCTAGCAAGAATCAGCAGGATGATGGTAAAATGTTGAGGCTTGAGCTGGGATACAGGCAAGAAAGATCTGACTGAATATTTGTTTCAGTTTGGGGAAGTTTTAGACAGCACAATTAAAACAGATTTGGTCATTGGAAGATCAAGAGGATTTGGACTTATGATTTTCAAAGATGCTGCTAGTGTTGATAAGGTATTGGAACGGAAGGAACACAAATTGGATGGCAAATTGATAGATTGCAAAGGGCCAAAGTTTTAAAGGGGAAGGAACCCCAAAATAGGTTTTTGAGGGCAGATTGGAGCCTTGGGAGAGATTGAAAATATTGAACTTCCTAAGGATACAAAAACAAATGCAAGAAGAGGATTTTGTTTTATCATATATACAGATGAAGAGCCAATAAAGAAATTATTAGAAAGCAGATATCACCAAATTGGTTCTGGGAAGGCTGAAATCAAAGCTGCATAACCCAAAGAGGTAAATAGGCAGCAACAGCAACAACAAAAAGGAAGAAGAGGTGCTTCATTTATTAGAAGAGGTGGTGCCTACAGGTCGAGGTTGAGGATAGGGCCAAACCTGGAACTAAGGATTTAATAACTATTATGATCAAGGATATGGACATTACAATAGTGCCTATGGTGGTGATCAAAACTATAGCGGCTATGACAGCTATGATTATATTGGGTATAACTATGAGTACTGTGGATGTGGACAGGGCTATGAGACTACAGCAGCCAACAGAGCACTTACAGCAAGGCATCTCAAGGGGGTGGCAATCACCAAACCAAATATTAGCCATACTAAAGGAGGACACTGGGGAGAAAACAGGAGGAGATTGCTAAAGTAACCCATCTTACAGGATGATGTTGAAGGTGGTCTTCTGTTGATCTAAGATGACTAATTTGTAAAAGACTTTATAGTGTACAGGACACAACCATGTCTAACTGTATATAGTTTTGTTTTTATTTTGTTTTTTGATACCTGTATTATGACTTGATGTGGATTTGTGTTTATACAAATTTTATTTGTAGGATTTCATGTTAAACCTCAAATAAATACTTCCTTATGTAGAAAAATAAAAGTGGAATGTCTTTGTTCACAGCTATGGATATCTGAGTCACTCCAGATTGCAGGCACCAGTTGTAATAGTCACTGCTTGTTGGCTCTCTCTTAGCCTTTCAATAGTTGATATAAAGCTTCTCATTCAGTTACACTTTTCAATTTTAAGCTGCATTTGAGTCTTTTCAACTTAATCAAGGAGGATGAAGATGATTAAATGTTCTATCAAAAGTAAGTGTTACTGTAACTTAAGTGTTATGTAACTCTCTACATAACTCCCAGAGAGCCCTCACTTGGTGACTCCATCACACAAGACTTCAGGCTAATTCTGAGGCCCAGATGTGGCCCTTGGAAGTATTCAGAAGACAGACATATAGAAAACTGAAGCATAAAATTGCATTGAATTATACAGCAAAGATGCATTTTTCTTCCCATTCAAATCTTCTCTGGAAATTCTGACAGGAGTTTTACTCAATGTCTTTGAAGTCTGCTAACATTTTTTTCACACCTTGGTCTCCTGTTCAGCACATCACTCTGCAATGAAGCCCATTTACCTTTATGTAGTTCACAAAGGGGCACATTAACATCATTTGGACATTTGGAAGATGTCCTAACATGATTGCTGAATTGAACTAAAGTAAGCGAATACTTTCTGCCAGCTCCAAAACATTCTGTTCAAATGGCAATGCCATGATAAAAAGGCCAAATTTTAGGTAGCCCACTCCCAGAGGTAAAAGCGTTCAAAAAAAGTAGAGATAAGGAAATGTTGTTTGGTCAATTTATGCCCAATTGAGGGAGCACCACAGAGTTCTGGTAAATATAGAGGAAAGGGCCCTGCATTGGAAGTCAGAAGACCTGGGCTTCATTCTTGGAACTGTCACTACCCAGCTGTATGATTTTGATAGATACAGAGTAGTGATTATACCCAAAGTCTGTGGCATGACTTATGAGCTATGTGACCATAGGCAAGTCATATAAATTCTCTGTGCCTCAGTCAATCTTTCATCTGCAAAATGAGAATTATAATGGCTTCTACATCATGGGGTTGTTCTGAGAATTACATGAGTTTATATAAATACTTAAAATAGTGACTGGCACATACATATTGCTTTGTAATTGGGGAATAAGTCATTCTGGTTAACCAAGTTTTCCAGGTTACAAACATTTAGTACTTTAAATTTTCTCAGGAGTCACCAGCTGTCCTTCATCCACCCCCAGCTTGCGGATTCACTTCTCTGTTGTCCTGCTATCCTCACAGCTGAACTTTTAATCTTTATATTTCTCTTTTTGATTCTCTCTGCTTCCTATCTGTCTTTATTTCTATTACTTTCTTATTACATTCTTACCTTCTTGTATTCACATATTGCCTCCACTGGAACACTCTCCCCAGTTTTACTCTTCCTACTCACATTCAAATTTCAGCTTAGACATGACTTCCCATAATAGGTCAGAAGCCCCTGATGTATACTGTCATAGTAATTGATTCTTCCCCATCTATCACATTTATCACTATTTAAATGACATACCCAAAAGTATTTTTCTTTAAATTACTTAAGGCATTACTTTATTTTTTATCATGAAACTAATTATAGGATATATTGAATAATCCTTGAAGCCTAATATTATTTGACCTTTTTCATGCTGGTTGCAGAATCATTCTTTGCAACCAAAGATTATTCAAGAAAAATAGATACATATAACTAAAACTATCACTGTCTGGGTACCTGAAGACATAGAAAGAGTAGCTGATAAGAAACTTTAAAATGTATACTGATTTTTTAAATTTGTTAAAATTATTTTTAAAAACCCTTTTCAAAGAAATTCTTATATTAAGATATGGTTAAGTTCAAAGACATGGAATGGTGACTATCATTTCTCATATAAATATTTTGGTGCTATATTCAGAGAACCACCCTAGGAAAAAAATGTTATAAGTAGACAGGCCATGGTCTAGTGCAACAAAAGCTTTAATTTTTACCAAAATTTTGAACACCTGATACCATAGTCAAGCTTTAACTACCAAATAAATATTCTTTAGTTGAATTAAAACCATACTGACTTTCTAGCATGGGATTTTAGCATCCCTGTCATAATTTGAATTATGATGTAATCTTAGAAATATGTGCTCATTGATGAAGGTTTTTAACAAAAGGTATTTATATTCATCAACAATGGTTAGAAATTATCATCCAATTTATGAAAAGAACAGTTTCTTTTTTAAGTGTCAAAATAATATTTCCTTACATTGGGCTAGATTCCCTTAAAGTTAGAAATTGAAAGTATCTTATAGATTGAACAAGCAAGAAATGTAAAATGTTTCCTTTCTTTAAATAAGCAGAAAAAGATAATGAGTGAAGTACACAGCTCAATGTCTTAGGTTTGTCATGATAAACCAGGATTTAAAAATCTACACCTTTTTCCTTGAAAATTACAATTCCCTATAGGGAACATAAAAAATTACCTGGTAGCATCTGCCTCCATAATAGAATCACTATTTCTAATAGAAGAAAAAAATATCCAATGATTTATATCTCACTAGGGAGAAATTTGATTTGGGATTTGCAAGGCCCTGGAAAAACATAAGGATGGGAATAATTGGGTGTTGATCTTCATGAAGGGGCACCACCCAACTGGGAGCAGTGGTCATGTGTACACACAGGCTGAAACTGAAAGTCTTTGTTTCTACTCTTTTCATCATGGCATCAATTCTCTTCCAAGGAGATCTCTGTTGTGGCTAATAGAACTATAGCTAGGGAGCAGCAAGTTGGGCTGGGAGGAATCTGGAGCTATAAAGAGAAAAAACTTAGGAATCAGAACTGGGATTGAGATCTATTCACCTACTCTGGGCTTCTGAAATGGGAGTGCCCATCAAAATCATTTGAGAGTAACTTTATTTTAAAAACATCTTTATTGAGATATCATCCATATACCATAAAATTCACCCATTTAAGTATGCAATTCAATGATTTTAGTGTATTCACAGAGTTGCACAACCATCACAAATAAGGAACATTTTTAATAGCCCCAAAAGAAACTCCATATTCTTTAGCTATCATCTCCCAATCTCCCCCTTTCTCTGATCACCACTGATCTGCTATTTTGATGAATTTGCCTATTCTGGATATTTCATATAAATCAAATCATACAGTATGTGGCCTTTTATGTCTGATGGCTTCTTTCACTTAGCATAACGTCTTCTAGGTTCATTCATGTTGTAGCATGTGTCAGTCCTTCATTTATTCTTATGGCTCAATAATATGCCATTGTATGGATATACCACATGTCATTTATCCATCCATCAGTTGATGGACAGTTGGGCTGTTTCCACCTATTGGCTGATATGGGTTTTTAATGTATTGATGCTGTTATCAATTAGGACTCAAAAAAATGTCTACAAGTCCAGGAGAAGCCCTGGAAATGTTTCTTGGAGACTCTTTTTAGATGCCAGGCTCTCTGCTAGATGCTGAGTTTACAGAAAAGAATGAGACATGGAGCTTTCCTTTCCTTCATGTAGAAAGAGGAGAGAGAGAGAGAGAGAGAGAGAGAGAGAGAGAGAGAGAGAGAGAGAGAGAGAGAGAGAGAGAGAGAGAGAGAAATGGTAGAGGTGGAGGTGGAGGTGGAGGTGGAGGTGGAGGTGGAGGTGAAGGTGGAAAGTTTCTTTTTATAGTGGTCCATACTTTTCTTCTTTATCTTGATTGGCCTCCTAAGGAATGATCAGAAGTTTAGATATGGTGGGAAAAGACACCAAACCTAAAAATTTATATGGGCTTGACTTCTATGTTTGCTCTTCTCACATTCTTTAATATATGGTGCCGTAAGTACAGTATACAGATGTTAAATCAAGTACAATCAGAGTTGCAGTGAAAATGTTTGATGATTTATAATTAAACATTTCTCAGAGGAAGAAATCAAAGTAGTTATGTTGCTAGTAATGTTCAAGGAAGGAGCATGGGAGAAAGCTAACAACAAAAAAAGACACTCTAAATCTAACTTTGTCTTAAACTATTCCCTTTGGGATTTCAAAAACTTAAAATCCTGAAATTGTGTTTAATTTATTATTTTTGGTTTTTGGTTTTCAATGACAATTGATATTCAATACTATTTTATGTTAGTTTCAGGTGTATAGCACAGTAGTGAGACACATTAATTTATAAAGTGATCCCCCAGATTAATCTAGAATCCACTTGTCAATAAACATATTTACTACCATATTATCGACTATATTGTCTATGCTGTACTTTACATCCTTGTGAATATTTTCTGACTACCAATTTGTACATCTTAATCCCTTCACTTTTTCACCCAGCCACCCAAAACCTCCTCCCATCAGGCAATCACCAGTTTGTTCTCTGTATCTATGCATCTGTTTTCATTTTGTTTAATTATGTTCCTTAGATTCCACATAAAAGTGACAACATATAGTATTTGTCTTTCTATGCCTGACTTATTTTATTTACTATAATACCTTCTGGTCTATCTGCGTTGTTGCAAATGGTAAGATTTTATTTTTTATGGCTGAGGATTTTTCAATTATGTATATGTACCATCTATTTTTTATCCAATTGTCTATTGAGAGCATTTGGGTTGCTTTCATATATTTACTATTGTAAAAAGCATTGCAGTGAACACAAGGGTACATATATCTTTTCCAATTACTGTGTTTTGGTTTTCTTTAGATCAATGCCCAGAACTGCAATTGCTGGGTCATAAGGTAGTTCTATTTTCAATTTCTTGAGGAATCTCCAAACTGTTTTTCATAGTGGCTATACCAATTTGCAACCTCACCAACAGTGCACAAGGGTTCCCTTTTATTCACATCCTCACCAACACTTGTTTTTTGATTTATTGATGATAGCCATTCTAAACAGCTATGAAGTGATATCTCCTTCTGGTTTTAATCTGCATTTCTCTGATGCTTAGTGATGGTGAGCATCTTTTCATGTCTTTTGGCCATCCAAATATCCTCTTTGGAGAATGTCTATGCAGGTCCTTTGCCCATTTTTTAACTGAAATGTTTTGTTTGTTTGTTTGTTGTTGGGTTTGTGTGTGTGTGTGTGTGTGTGTGTGTGTGTGTGTGTGTAGTGTAGTGTGTGTGTCTGCTGAGTTGTATGAGTACTCTACAAATTTTGGATATCTTGTCCCATTCGGTAGGCTGTCTTTCTGTTTTCTTGATGGTTTCCTTCACTGTGCAAAAACTTCTAAGTTTGTTGTAGCCCCATTTATTTTTTCTTTTCTTTCACTTATCCAAAAAGGTATATTAGAAAAAAAAATATATATATATATATATATATATATATATATATATATATATATATATATATATTACTAATAGCAATGTCAGAAACCTTGCTGCTTATGTTTTCTTTTACGAGTTTTATGCTTTGGGGTCTTTGAGTTTATTCTTCTAAATGATGTAAGATGATGGTCCAGTTTCTTTTTGTTTCGCATGTATCTACCCAGTTTTACCAATACTATTTGTTGAAGAGACTGTCTTTACTCCATTAAATATTCTTGCCTCTTTGGTCGTAAATAACTATATAGGTGGAAATTTATTTCTGGGCTCTCTATTCTGTTCCATTGATCTGTGTGTCTGTTTTTATGCAAGTACCATGCTGTTTTTATTACTATAACCTCCTAGTGTAGTTTTATATCAGGTAGTGTTATACCTCTTACTTTGTTCTTTATCAAGATTGCCATTGGCTATTCCAGGACTTTTATGGTTACATATAAATTTTAGGGTTATTTTCTCTAGTTCTCTGTAAAAATGCCATTGGTATTTTGATAAGGAATGCATTGAATCTATAGATTGCTTTGGGTAGTATGGCCATTTGAAAGATGTTGATTCTTCCTATAAATAAACACAGCATATGTTTTCATTTATTTGCATCTTCTTGAATTTCTTTCTTCAATGACATAATTTTCCGAGTACAGATTTTTTACCTATTTGGTTAAATTTATTCCTAAGTATTGTTTTGGATGCAATTGAAATGAGACTGTTTTCTTAATTTCTCTTTCTGAAAGTTCATCATTGTTATATAAAAATACAACTAACTTCTGAATATTACTTTTGTATCCTGCTACTTTACTACAGTCATTAATCATTTCTAACAGTTGTGTGTGTGTGTGTGTGTGTGTGTGTGTGATATTTAGGGTTCTCTCTATATAATATCATGTCATCTGCAAATAATAACAGTTTAATTTCTTCCTTTCTAATTTAATCTTATTTCTATTACTTGTCTGATTATTGTACCTAAGACATCCAATACAATGTTGAACAGAAGTGGTGAAAGTGGGTATCCTTGTCTTATTCCTGATCTTAAGGAAACACTTTTAGCCTTTCCCCCACTGAGTATGATGTTAGCTGTAGGTTTGTCATATATGGCCTTTATAAGTTGAGGTATGTTTCTTCTATTCCACTTCACTGAGAGTTTTTATCATTAAAGGGTACTGGATTTTGTCGACTGCTTTTTCTGCATCAATTGTGAGGATCATATGATTTTTTAATTTTTTTAAATTAAGTTGATTGAGATAACATTAGTTAATACAATCATATAATTTTCAGGTGTACATTATCATTTGACATCTGTATATTCTATTGTGCTCACCAGCCAAAGTCCAGTTTCCTTCAGCTACCATATATTTGACCCCTTTACTCACTTCACCTTACTCCTACCCCATTATATTTAACCCCCTTTATACCATCTACCTCCTCCCACCTCCCCCACCCCACTAGTAATCACTGCTCTATAGTTCTCTGGTAACCACTAGTCAATAGTCCATGTCCATGAGTCAGTTTTGTTTGTCCTGCTCATTTGTTGCTTTTAGCTTTATATCACACATATAAGTGATATGTGATTTTCAACTTTTTCTATCTGGCTTATTTCACTTAGCATGATTATCTAGAGTTCCATCCATGTTGTTGCAAATGGCAGTATTTCATCTCTTCTTATGGCTAAGTAATATTCCATTGTATATATCTATCATAGCCACATCATAGGTCGTAGCGCACTTTGGTTGCTTCCATGTACTGGCCACTGTGAATAATGTTGCTATGGATATTGATGTGCAAATATCTTGATTGATATGAGTTTTTCAAGTCTTTGAGGTGAAACTCAGTAGAGGGATTGCTGAATCTTATGGTAGGTAAATTCTTAGTTTTCTGAGAAACTTCCATACTATTTTTCATAGTGGCTTTACCAATTTGGAGTCCCACCAGCAGTATATAAGGGTACCTTTTTCTCCACATCCTCTCCAACATTTGTTATTGCTTGTCCTGCTGATTATAGCCATACTAACAGGTGTGAGATGGTATCTCACTGTGGTTTTGATTTTAATTTCCCTAATAGCTAGCGATGTGGAGCATCTTTTCATATGTTTGTTGGATATTTGTATGTACTCTGGGGGGAAGTGTCTGTTCAGGTCCATTTATTGATTGGATCATTTGCATTTTTGTTGTTATTGAGTCACATGAGTTCTTTGTATATTTTTGATATTAGAGGTGTATATATTTGATATTGGAGGTGTTACTTGCAAATATATTCTCCCATTCGGATGGCTGTCTCTTTACATTGCTGATGTTCTCTTTTGCTGAGCAGAAGCTTTGTAGTTTGATGTAGTCCTATTCATGTATTGTTGCTTTTACTGCCCTTGCCTTTGAGGTCAAATTCATAAAATCTTCTATAAGTCAAAGGTCCTTGAGTTTAGTTCCTATGATTTCCTTTATGCATTTTAGTATTTCAGGTCTTATATTCAGGTCCTTAATCCATTTTTAGTTCATTTGGGTGTGTAGTGAGAGACAACAGTCTAGTTTCATTCTTTTGCAGGTGGCTTTCCACTTTTCCCAGCACCATTTATTGAAGAGGCTTTCCTTTCTCCACCTTCTGTTTTTGGCTTTTCTATTTAAAATTATTTGCCCGTATCAATATGGGTTTACTTCTGGACTCTTGATTCTTTTCCACTGGACTGTGTGTCTGTTTTGCTGCCTGTACCATGCCGTTTTGATTACTGATGCTTTGTAGTATAATTTGAAGTTGGGCAGAGTGATGCCTCCAGCCTCATTCTTTTTTCTCAGGATTGCTTTGGCAATTTGGGGTTTTTGTGCTTCCATACAAATCTAATGATTTTGTTATCTTTCTTTAAAAAATGCTGATAGGATTTTGATGAAGATTGCATTAAATCTGTATACTGCTTTAGGTAATAAGGTCATTTTAACTATGTTGATTCTTCCAATCCAAGAACACAGAATATCTTTCCATTTCTTTGTATCTTCTTCAATTTCTTTTAATATGGTCTTGTAATTTTCATTACATAGGTCATTCACATGTTTCGTTAAATATATTCCTAGGTATTTTTATTATTTTTGTTGCAGTTGCAAAAGGAATTACTTTTTCTACTTCTTTCTCTGACACTTTGTTATTAGAGTATAGGAATGCTATGGATTTTTCAACATTGATTTTGTATCCAGAGATTTTATTTGCTTATTGTTTCCAGTAGTGTTCTTGTGGATTCTTTAGGGTTTTCTATATAAAGAATCATGTCATCCTCAAATAGTGACAGTTTGACTTCTTCGTTTCCTATTTGGATACCTTTTATATCTTTCTCTTGTCTGACTGCACACACTAGGATCTCTAACGTTATATTGAATAAGAGTGGCGTTAGTGAACAGCCTTGCCTTGTTCCTGATCTTAGAGAGAAGGTTTTTAGTTTTTCACCATTAAGTATAATGTTGGCTGAGGGTTTTGTCATAGATGGCATTATAATGTTAAGGTACTTTCCTTCTATACCAATTCTGTGAATGGTTTTGATCACAAATTGATGCTGTATCTAATCGAAGGCTTTTTCTGCATCTATTGATATGATCATATGATTCTTATTTTTTAATTTTTTTATGTGGTGTATCACATGAATCAATTTGCATATGTTGAACCAACCTTGTGCACCTGGGATGAAGCCCACTTGTTCATAGAGTTGTAATCTTTTGAATATGTTACTGTATTCGGTTTGCTGGTATCTTATTTAGGATTTTTGAATCTGTGTTCATGAGAGATATTGGTCTATAGTTTTCTTTTTTTGTGTTATCCTTACCAGGTTTTGGTATTAGAGTAATATTGGCCTCATCAAATGATTTGGGAAGTATTGCCTCCTCTTCAATTTTTTGGAAGAGTTTGAGGAGAATAGGTATTAAATCTTTTTTGAATGTTAGGCAGAATTCACTGGTGAATCCATCTGGTCCTGGATATTGATTGTTTCAATATCCATACCACTCATCAGTCTATTCAGATTTTGCACTTCTTGATTCAGTCTAGGAAGGTTACATTTTTTAAGTACTGGTCCATTTCTTCTAGGTTATTGAATTTGGTGTTATGTACTTTTTCATAGTATTTTTTATGATCCTGTGTATTTCTGTAATATCAGTTGTATTTTCCCCTCTTTCATTCCTGATTTTGTTTATTTGTGTCCTTTCTTTTTTTTTATACAGTGACTCAAGCCAGGGGTTTGCCAATTTTATTAACCTTCTCAAAGAACCAGCTCTTTATTGCATTTATTTTTTCTATTGTTTTGTTGTTTTCAATTTCATTTATTTCTGCTCTAATTTTGATGATTTCTTTCCTTCTCCTGACTTTAGGATTCATTTGTTCTTCCTTTTCTAGGTTTTTAAGATGAAAGGTTAAGTTGTTTATTTTGGCTTGTTCTTGTTTTTGGAGTTAGACCTATAATTATAGGAACTTTTCTCTTATGACCATTTTTGCCATGACCCAAAAGTTTTGATATGTTTTACTATCATTATCATTTGTTTCTATGTATCTCTTGATATCCCTTTTTATTTCTTCCCTGACCCAGTTATTCTTCAGTAGCATGTTGGTTAATCCCCTTGTATTTGTGGTTATTCCTGATTTCATTCTGCAGTAGATCTCTGCTTTCAAAGCATTATGATCAGAGAATATGGTTGGGATGATTTCAACCCTCTTATATTTGTAGAGGCTATTTCTGTTTCCCAGTATGTGGTCAATTCTTGAGAATGTTCCATGTGCACTAGAGAAGAATGTATAAGAAGCTGTTTTGGTATGGAAGGCTCTGTGAATGTCGATTATGTCCAATTGGACTAATGTGTCATATAAGAATGTTATTGAATTTTTGTTTGGATGATCTGTCCATATCTGACAGTGGGGTATTTAGGTCCCCTACTATGATAGTTTTGGTCTGTTTCTCCATTTCTTCTGTTAGTAATTGCTTTACATATTTCAGGGCTCCCTGATTAAGAGTATAGATATTAATATGTGTTATGTGTTCTTGGTATATGATCCTTTTTATCATAATGAAGTGTCTCTCAGTATCTTTTTTTACCTTTTTTATTTTGAAGTCTATTTTGTCTGTTATTAGTGCTGCCACTCCCACTTTTCTCTGAATGCTATTTTCTTGAAATATCATTTTCACTCTTTGACTTTGAGTTTATATTTGTCTTTGGAGCTGAGCTATGTCTCCTGGAGGCAGTATATAGTTATTTTTCAATCCATTCTGCAACTCTGTGCCTGTTTATTGGTGAGTTCACTCTATTTACATTTAGGGTGATTACTGAAACATGAGGTCTTCTTATAGCCATTTTATCTTTTGCTTTCTGGTAGCTCAGTGTTTTCATTGCTTCTTTGTTCATGTGTTTCTATTTTTGTAATTTTGGTTAGCTTTTGTGGGTTTTGCCTCTAATTCTTCGTGTTTCATGTTATATATTTCAATTCTGAATCATCGGTATGTGGTTACCATTATGAATATTTAAAGCACTGTATATATATATATATATATATATATATATATATATATATATATATATATATATATATATCTGCATATTTTCTTCTGTGTGTGCCTTATCTCTATTCCCCTTAGCAAATCTGGATCTTTGAATCCTCCCCTTTTCACTCATTGTTGTCTCAATTTGTCCATGTGTATGCTGAACATGCATTACTATCTTGTTATAACAATTCACTTCTTATTATTTAAGCTTACAATGCCCTGCTCTTAATAAAGGTTGCATTCCTCTGCTTCTATTTGCCTGATAGTCACTTTACTCCTGATTATGTATTTTTGTTGTTGTTGCTATTTTGTTTTAGGTGAGCAGACCCCTTTCAGTATTTCTTATAATGCAGGCCTCGTAGTAAAGATTTCCCTAAATTTTTGTATGTCTGGGAAGGTCCTAATTTCTCCTTCATATCTAAATGAGAGCTTAACTGGATACATTATTCTAGGCTGGTGGTTCCTTTCACTTAATTTAAATACTTGGTTCCATTCCTTTCTGGTTGTAAGGGCTGTGCTGAGAATATGATGATAATATAATGACTATTCCTTTATATTTTACTGTTTTCTTCTCCCTGGATGCCTTGAGAATTCTGTCTTTGTTGTTGATTTTTGATAATTTTAATACAATGTTTCTTGGTGAAGGCCTTTTTGGGTTGAAATAAGTGGATGTTCTGTTGACTTCCTGAATCCCAAGCTCTTGCTCATTCCTAAAATTTGGGAAATTCTTGTCCACTATTTGTCTGAAAATGCTTTCTAGTCCCTGTTCCTTTTCCTCACCTTGGGTAATGCCCATTATTCTTATGTTTCCTCTCTTGATGGTATCAGCTAGTTCTTGTATTTCTCTTTCATTATTTGTTATTCTTTGATTACTCTCTCCTTTCTGATTTATTTCTAAATTTCTGTCTTTGATATCACTGATCCTTTCCTCCATTTGGTTGACTTTATTTCTCAGGCTTGCTATTTCATTTTTCAACTCTTGCAGTGTGTTCTTTATCTCCAGAATATTATTCTGTTCTTCTTGAGGGTTTTAATCTCCTTGCTCCACTCATCTAGTTTTTTTTTAATTCCTGAAATTGTTCATATGATTTTTTTTTTGGATCTCATTGAGTTTTTTCAGAAGTACCATTGAATTCTCTGTCACTTAAGTCACATATTTCTATATCTGTAAGTTCATTTTCTGGAGATTTTTCTCTTTCTTTCCTAGATGCTTTGTCACCTTGGTTGTTCATGGTGATTAATGGAGTATTTCTCTACCTGGGCATTAATGGAAGTGTATCCTGTTGTTTTTCCAGAAAGAAGGTTTATGAAATAATGGTCTTTCTTTAGCCTGCAGCAAAGAAGGCACTCTTATTTTGGTTTCAAGTAGGTGACATCTAAGCCTCTTGGATTCCTAGCAGTTTAGGTTGCATTTGAGATTACTTTGGGGCTCCAAGGTGATAGGTCTGGAAGGTATGGGAGGAGGGGGAGCCTCATGGTCGGGGGTTGGGGGGATGCAGCTCAGCCTAGGTTTTGCAACCTTGGCCAGCAAAAATCAGTTGTTGTTTCTCTGAGGTCCTGCCCTGCTTCTCTGCTTTCTGCTGTGTTGACTGTGACCTGCAGCTGGCAGGCCATAGCTCACAGCTTTCCAAGACAGAGCTGTTCAGGGAACTTGATGGAAAAATTCACATTCCCCCTCCTCAAGTCCAGAGGCTAGGAGAGTTCATCTCAGTCTCAGCAGTGTTTGCTCAGATTCCCCTGGGCCTCCGTGGTGATCTGTTTCTGAGGTTATGGGGTAGGGGCACTCTGGGTTGGGGTTGGCGACTGTGGTTAAGCCTAGGTTTTGCAACTGGTGCTGGTAAAAATCAGCTGCTGTTTCTCTGAGATCCTGCTCTGCTTCTCCACTTTCTGCCCGGCACTTCCAGGCAGGGTTGTTCAGGAATGTCACTGTGCCTTCACCCCTCCCCCTCCTCCTACAGGGAGCTCTGGCAGCTGTCAGAGGCAGCTTCTTTATTTCTCCCAGTCTACCGCCTGACATCCGGGGTTCTGACCTGTGGTAGCTCTTATGCGCAGATCCCATGCTCAAACATGCAGTGTGCAGTTTTAGTGTTTTTTGTCGCATTTTAGATGTTCAGCTTATTGTTGTTTCAAGGGGAGAGATCTAGGGATGTCTCTCACTCCACCATGTTTCTGCCAAATCCTTATGATCATTTGATTTTTATCTTTCATTTTGTTAATGCGGTTAATCATGTTAATTGATTTGCAGTTATTGAACCAAACATGCATCCCAGGAATATATCCCACTTGATCGTGGTATAAGATTTTTGTAATATATTGCTAAATTATATTTGCTAATATTTTGTTGAACATATTTGCATCTATTTTCATCAGGGATATCAGCCTATATTTTTATTTTTGTTGTTGTACTGTCTCTGTCTGGTTTCAGAATTAGGGCAATGCTGGCCTCATAAAATGAGCTTGGGAGCCTTCCCTCTTCTGGAGTTTTTTGGTATAGTTTGAGAAGAATAGTTGTTAATTGTTCTTTGAGTGTTTGATAAAATTCACCTGTGAAGCCATCCAGTCCAGAAATTTTTTTTTGGTGGGGGGTTCGATTATTGATTTGATTTCATTTGTAGTAATCAGTTAGTTGAGATTTTCTATTTCTTCTTGACTCAGTCTAAAAAAAATGTATGTTTCTAGAAAAGTATCCATTTCTTCCAGATTGTCCAATTTGTTGGCATATAATTGCTTGTAGTATTTTCTCATAATTCTTTATAAATCTGTGGAGTCACTTCTCTTTCATTTCTGATTTTATTTATTGGATCCTCTCTCTTTTTTTCTTGATGAGTCTGGTTTAAGGTTTTCAAGTGTATCTTTGCAAAGAACTAGATCTTGGTTTCATTGACCTTTTGTATTGTGTTTTTTTTTCTACACTTTCATTTATTTTCACTGATTTTTATTATTTCCTTCCTTCTGTTTACTTTGGGCATTGTTTGCTGTTCTTTCTCTAGTTCCTTTAGGTGTGAAGTTAGATTGTCTACTTGAAATTTTTCTTGCTTCCTGAGATAGGTCTGTATTGCTATGAATTTCCCTGTTAGGACTGTTTTCACTGTGTCCCATAGATTTTAGTTCATTTTGTTTTCATTTTCATTTGTCTCAAGGTATTTTTTGACTGTTCCTTGACCAAATTGTTAGCCCACTCATTTTTTAGTAGCATGTTATTTATCCTCCATGTGTTTGTGTATTTTCCATTTTTTTCTTGTTTTCTATTTCCATACCATTGTGATCAGAAAATATGGCTGATATGATATCAATCTTCTTAAATTTTCTGAGACTATTTTATGTCCTAACATATGGTCTATCTTGGAAAATGCTCCATGTGTACTTGAGAAGAATGTATATTTTTCTGTGTTAGGGTATATTTTTCTGCTCTGAAAATATCTATTAACTCTATCTGGTCTAATATGTTTCCTTGTTGATTCCTTCCCTGGAAGGTCTGTTCATTAGTGTCAATGAGGTGTTACAGTATCCTACTATGAGTGTATTACTGTTGATCTCTCCTTTTATATCAGTCAATAATTGCTTTATGTATGTAGGTGCTCCCAGGTTGGGTACATATGTGTTTACTAGGGTTATATCCTCTTCATTTATTGATCTCTTTATCATTATATAATGTATTTTGTCTTTTATTACAGCCTTTGTATTAAAGGCTATTTTACCTGATATGAGTATTAGTACCTTGACTTTCTTTTCATTCCTTTTCAATGAAATATTCTCTTCCATTCTTTACTTTCAGTCTGTGAGTGTCATTTGATCTGAAGTGGGCCTCTTGTAGACATCATATACATAGATACTGTTTTCTTATCCATTCATCTAACTTATGTCTTTTGACTAGAGCATTTAATCCATTTACATTTAAAGTGATTACTGATAGGTACATAGTTATTGTCATTTTATTATACATATAACTATGAGTAAGGCAACTAGCAGGTTGATAGAAGCAGAGGACTGGGACACTTACTAAGAACAGGGATCATAAGCTTAAACAATAAAAAGAGAATTGCTAAAGCAAGATAGTGATGAACATTCAGCATACATAGGGACAAACTGAAACAACAATAACAGAAAAAGGGAGGATTCAAAGATCAGAATTCACAAGGAACATGCAGAAGAAAATGGAACACACACACACACATGTGCGCACACACACACACACACACACACACACTATCATCTACATACTCATAATGGTAACAACACGCCAAAGATTCAGAACTAAAGTATATGACATCAAATATAAGGACCACAGGGAAAACCCACAAAACTGACCCCCCCCAAAAGAAATACAAGACGACAAGAAAGCAATGGAAATACTGAGCTACCAGAAAACAAAAGATGAAATGGTTATAGGAAAACCTCATATTTCAATAATCACCCTAAATGTAAATGGAATGAACTCACCAATAAAAAGTCACAGAGTTGCAGACTGAATCAAAAAACAAAATCCAACCAAATGCAACATCCAAGAGACACATCTCAGTTCCAAAGACAAATACAGACTCAAAATGAAAGAGTGGAAAATGATATTTCAAGCAACTGGCATTCAGAGAGAAGTAGGAGTATTGGTACTAATATCGAATGAAACAGACTTCAAAATAAAAAAAAGTAAAGAAAGATATTGAAGGACACCTCATAATGATAAAGGGAATCATGAACCAAGAACACATAACACTTATTAATATCTATGTTCCCAATCAGGGAGCCCCAAAATATTTAAAGCAATTAATAACAGAACTAAAGGGAGAAACAGACAAAAACATGATCGTAGTGGGAGACCTAAATACCTCACTGTCGGATATGGACGAAGCAACTAAACAGAAAATCAATAAGGAAATAACATCCTTAAAATGACACATCAGATCAATTGGACATAATCGACATTCACAGAGCCTTTCATCCTAAAACAGCTGCTTATAAATTCTTCTGTAGTGAACATGAAACATTCTCAAGGATTGACCACATACTGGGAAACAGAGTCTTCACAAATATAAGAGGATTGAAATCATACCAACTATATTCTCTACTCATAATGCTTTGCAGCTGGAGATCAAATGAAAAAAGAAAAAGAAAAGAACAAATAAATGGAGATTAAACAACATGCTATGAAAGAATGACTTGGTCAGAAAAGAAATAAAAAGAAGGATAAAGAGATACATTAAAATGAAGGATAATGATAGTACTAGATAACAAAATTTTTGAGACACAGCAAAAGCAGTCATGAGAAGAAAGTTAATGTCATTACAGGACTATCTCAAAAATCAAGAATGAGCTTAAAGAAACATTTTTAAAAAACTAGAAAAACAAGAACAAATGAGGCATAACGTCAGCAGAGGAAAGAATCAAAAGAGCTGAAGTAAATAAAGTGAAAACAAAAAAAAATAGAAAAAATAAATGCAACAAAGAGCTAGTTCTTTGAGAAGGTTAATGAAATTGACAAACCTATGGCTAGATTCGCTAAATAAAAAAGAGAAAGGACACAAATATATAAATCGGGAATGAAAGAGGAGAATGATGACAGACACCACAGAAATACAAAGAATTATACAAGAACACTATGAAAAATATATAACACAAAATTTAATAACCTAGAAACAATGGACCACTACTTAGAAAGATACAACCTTCCTAGACTGAATCAAGAACTGGAACATCTAAATAGACCGATCAGGAGTATGGAAAGTGAAACAATCATCAAAAACCTACCAAAAAGTAAATGTCCAGGACCAGATGGCTTCACTAGCGAATGCTACCAAACATTCAAAGAAGATTTAATACCCATACAACTCAAACTCTTCCAAAAAATTGAAGAGGAGGTAATACTTCCCAAATCATTTGATGAGGCCAATATTACTCTAATACCAAAACCTGGTAAGGATAACACAAAAAAAAGAAAACTATAGACCAATATCTCTCATGAACACAGATTCAAAAATCCTAAATAAGATACCAGCAAACCGAATACAGTAACATATTCAAAAGATTACAACTCTATGAACAAGTGGGCTTCATCCCAGGTGCACAAGGTTGGTTCAACATATGCAAATTGATTCATGTGATACACCACGTAAAAAAATTAAAAAATAAGAATCATATGATCATATCAATAGATGCAGAAGAAAACCTTCAACAAGATGCAGCATCCATTTGAAATCAAAATACTTAACAAAATTGATATAGAAGGAAAATACCTTAATAAAATAATGGTCATATATGATAAATCCTCAGCCAACATTATACTTAATGGTGAAAAACAAAAATCCTTCTCCCTAAAATCAGCAACAAGTCAAGGTTGTCCACTATCACCACTGTTATTCAATTTAACTTTGGAAGTCCTAGTGAGTGCAATCAAGCAAGAGAAAGATAGAAAAGGCACCCAAATGGGAAACAAAGAAGTCAAACTGTAACTATTTGTGGATGACATTATTCTCTATATAGAAAACCCTAAAGACCCCACAAGAACATGAGTAGAAACAATAAGCAAATATAGCAAAATTTCTAGATACAAAATCCATGTTCAAAAATCTATAGCATTCCTATACTCTAATAACGAAGTGTCAGAAAAAGAAGTGGAAAAAATAATTCCTTTTGCAACTGCAACAAAAAGAATAAAATACCTGGAAATAAATCTAATGAAACATGTGAAGAAACTATGTAATGAAAACTACAAGATCCTATTAAAAGAAACCAAAGAAGATACAAAGAAATGGAAAGATATTCCATGTTCTTAGATTGGAAGAATCAACATAGTTAAAATGACCTTATTGCTGAAAGCATTATACAGATTTCATGTAATCTTCATCAAAATACCATCAGCATTTTTTAAAGAAACAGAACAAAAATCATCAGATTTGTACAGAAGTACAAAAGACCCCAAATTGCCAAAGCCATCCTGAGAAAAAAGAATGAGGTTGGAGGCATCACTCTGCCCAACTTCAAATTATACTACAAAGCAATAATAATCAAAACAGCATGGTATTGAAGAACAGACACACAGACCAGTGGAACAGAATCAGGAGTTCAGTAGTAAACCCATGTTTATCTGGGCCAATAATTTTTGACAAAAAAAGCCAAAAACATATGGTGGAGAAAGGAAAGCCTCTTCAATAAATGGTGTTGCAAAAACTGGAAAGCCACCTGCAAAAGAATGAAACTAGACTGTTGTCTTTCAACACACACCAAAATGAACTAAAAATGGATTAAGGACCTGAATATAAGACCTGAAACAATAAAATGCATAGAAGAAAACAGGAACTAAACTAATGGATCTTGAACTTAATTAGGATTTTATGAATTTGACTTCTAAGGCAAGGGAAGTAAAAGCAAAAATAAATAATGGGACTACATCAAACTAAAAAGCTTCTGCATAACAAAAGCTTGCAGACAACCAATCAAATGGGAAAATATATTTGCAAGCAACGTCTCTGATAAGGGCCCAAATCCAAACTATATAAAGAACTCATATGACTCAACAACAACAACAACAACAACAACAACAACAACAACAACAAACAATCCAATAAAAAATGGGCAAAGGACTGGGACAGATACTTATCCTAAGAAGACATACAAATAACCAACGATGTTACTAGCTGTTAGAGAAATGAAAACAAAACCACAAAGAGATACCATGTTACAATAGCTATATCAACAGGGAAGTAATTACAAATTTTGGAGAGGATGCAGAGAAAAAGGAACCCTCAGACTCTGCTGATGAGATGGCAAATTGGTACAGCCACTAAGGAAAATAGTATGGAGGTTCCTCAAAAAACTAAGAATTGATCTACCATATGATCCAGCCATCCTTCTACTGGGCATTTACTCCAAAGACTTGAATACTCATATCAGTAAATATATTTGCACACTGATGTTCATGGCAGCATTATTCACAGTGGCCAGGACATGGAAGCAACAAAAGTGTCCTACGATAGATGATTGGCTAAAGAAGCTGTGGTACATATATACAATGTAATATTTCTCAGACATAAAAAGAGATGAAATTCTGTCATTTGTAAAACATGGATGGACCTTGAGATAATCATGCTAAGTGAAATAAGCCAGACAGAAAAAGTTTAAAACCACATGATACCACGTATATGTGTGATATAAACTTAAAGCAGCAGACAAACAGGACAAAGGAAGACTCATGAACATGGACTAGTGGTTACCAGGCAGAAGAGGGAGAGAGGGGATGGAGGATATAGATGTGGTAAAAGGAGACAAATATG